>JASSUY010017870.1:0-27164 GCA_032466535.1 Forpus xanthops
AAAGTCCACCACTAAACCATGTCACTAAGTGCCACATCTACATGTCTTTTAAATGCTTTCAGGGATGATGACTCAACCACTTCCCTGGGCAGCCTGTTCCAATGACTGACAACCCTTCTGGTGAACAAATTTGTCCTAATATCCAATCTACACTTCTCCTGGTGCAACTTGAGGCCATTTCCCCCTGTCCTATTGCTTGTTACCTGGGCGAAGAGACCAACACCCACCTCACTGCAACCTGCTTTCAGGTAGTGGTAGAGAGCAGTAACATCTCTTCTGAATCTTCTCTTCTCCAGATTAAACAATCCAAGTTCTCTCAGCTGCTACTCTTAAGGTTTATGCTCCAGACCCTTCATCAGCTTTGTTGTCCTTCTCTGGAACAACTTCAGTGACCCAGTATCTGTCTTTTGGCATAGAAAAAAATGTACAGGAGACTTTAGAATATGCACCTTGTAAAAAGTAAATTTAAAACATTTTATATTGCTAACTAAATCTGTGCCAGTGCTCATCTAGTTAAGGAACACTGTTAACTTCAGCGATTATCCTAAATTTGCTGCTTTTTAAAATAACCCTAGGTCTCAGAGTTAAAGATGAGACTCCACCAATACATTTCTTCCCCTTTCTGCACTCTATCTGCAGTACAGAGTTCTCACAGCAGAAAAGGAAATGAACAGTATCTTATAAAGCAGACACCCTTGTAAAAATCTTGCACACCTTCAGCTTGAATTTCCTTATGACTCCCTAACAGCTCACCTTTCTTAGAGTACCTTTATTCTAGAGGAATAAATAGGAGAGGAGATCTTGCTTTTGTACTCCCATGTGATTCCCCCTTCTCCTAGGAACTAAGAGGTACATTCTCTGTACCGATTCTCTTTTGTCTGGCATGAACCAGATATCACATTTCTTTTACATACCTAAAGGAGTCATAGACAAATTCATTCAGACAGCAACTGCATGCCCTTAGAGCACCTGGAAACACATTTCCATGAGTAGGGAGCAAACAATGATATTGCCTGTCCCTAGTATAATAGTGGTTGTTTCTTTTAATTAATAGTTTTCATAGATTTTATTTTAAAATGCTATTTCTAGGCTGCTCAATTTCTGTCTCAATCTGCATGAAGGAAAAATTCTGCTCTCCATAGCTCATTTAAGGAACAAGGCCATTAAGATGCAGCCAAAACCAAAACCCGGAGATGAGGAATATTTGACAGTGCTTATGCATAACATCATGTTTGTAACAAGAACTGTTCCAGGTAGTTCAAGACAAATAATTTCAGATATTTTGAGGCAAGCTGTCTTGGAACTGAAAGGGGAGGGGGGAATGATTCAGGGCCCTGCAAAGGCAGCTGTAATTACATATCAGAACATAAATCAAACCATTAAAAATGTGTCATCTTAATTAAAAAATGGGAAGTCACAAACCTCCAGCAGGGATTGAAAGCTATTTGAAAGAAAACTATCCTCACTGAAAAAAAGGCTTACAGTCAGCATAGGTGCCAGCAAACAAACAAGTATGAATATGGCACGGCAGACTGCCAAAATTTAGAAACTCTTAAAAACCAGTTAGGAGCAACTGAATTGCTTGTGTTGCAGGACTGGTACACACCAGGAATCACTCTTTCACTCTAGCTTATGTTATCCTAACAATTATACGTAGGTATGAGACAGGGCCCACCTAGAGGACTTTTGCTTTGTATCAAAATACATGAGCTGAGTACAGTAATGACAAAAATGCATCCCATATTTTTACTTCATCTCATACTCACTTTAAGGAGTGAATTTCAGGAGGCCAGGGGAACCAGAAAGGACCAGGGACCATTGTAGGGAGTAACAGCCTTTCAGAAGAGGCAGCCTCAAAAGCCACATCAAGAACCTATGAAACAAGAAGGTAACAGAGTAGCATCTATTAGCCAATTAGAAGCACTGAGAAGCAAGATAGCCTTAAAGATGTTCAAGTCTAAAGCTTTGGTCAGTCAAAGGACACACTATCAACCCCTGCTTTGTTTACAGAAAAGCAAAGACTATGTAGTCTCTGGGGAAATTTCACAGAATATTCCCTGCCACAGAAAGAAGCACCCAAAACTAATACTAATTTAACTTTCTGCAGGGCTATTTTTCACTATGTGCTAGAAATGCATGTCATGACTTCCCAGCCTATTCCCACAAAATGTGCATGGTTTTATGTTCCTATGCTCTTAGCCCTTATTTTTACATACCCATACAAGCCAAGCAACTCAACCATGCCCCTATTAAATTACATGTTTGTGAAACTGAGCCTGGAGAGGGAAATTTCCTGACAGTTATTGAAGAGACACTAGAAAGATCAATTGATATAACCTGGTCATGACCCATCTATTATTCAGAGGAAGTAATTGAGCAGATAGTGTTACAATCACTAATACTTCCACACAGGTGCAGTACCACCTGCTTCTGCTCTTTTTGGCATGGGGCTATTAGATGTTCAATCCTAAACCCTTAATTTTGGTATAGGGTAAAATTATTAGGCTGAACCTTTATGAACCAAGGGAGACCACTGTCAAACTGCTGGAGAATGATCAGCAGAAGACAAGATTGAAGAAGCCTAATACTAGGCTGTACCCTGCATTGGATACGTTTAGTTTAAGATTTGTAATAGGTACTTTGTCAAAGAGCAAAGCCTTCAATGTACATTTTTACAGTCAGATAGGGTTCATTGCTTAACTAAGCTTGAGACTTCACTAAAGGAGATCCTCCCCTTCTCTCATGTGGACATCCAAATTCAGAGGACAAAAACCTCTTGATCAGCCACAGCTGCATATTTTCATACTGAGTGCATGTTGATGGGTGCTGGATTTTCAGAGGGGTATGCCAGACTGTTTGGTTTCAGAAGTTGGCTATCAGTACTCCTTTCTCCTGCACTTCCAGAACTTAGTCTAACCTTTAGGCATGGACTTGTTTTGCAATAGGTCAGATTCTTTAGACTTTTGTTTGTTTCATTTAAAAATTAAGGTATTATTTTTCCAAAACTCACAACTCTACAAGCCTCAGTTTCAAAATTGGAACTGTTTGAACTTATTAAGTGAATATCCTATCACTTCAAAGTCAGTATTTTGACATCAGGAACAATGGCCCATCATGCAATCTCTGTATTTAATAAATGCTTATTTTATTCTTTCTGTTTAATTCTTGGTGTAATAAATCTCTCCCAGTTTACTTACAGTACCTTTCAAATACACAATCCACACACTACATTTTTCATGTCTCTCAGCAAAGCAAGAACATTCAACTGTTGCATTGCAAACTTGCTAGAAGACTCACTCCTCAGATCTACGGTGAAGAAAAAAAATACTGTTGTTGTTTATATTGTTGAAAGTTTACAATAGGGGCTCAGTTTTTCCAACTGGAAGTTCCCATAGGATATCTCAAAGATGCTTATAACTTAGATTTAACAGATTTCACCCCGTTGAAATAATTAGTCAGATAACTTCGGTTAGCAGAAGCACTCCAAAGACTGTTTAGCCTGGCTGAAAAAAAAAAGAACAACCAAACAAAACCCACAACCCCTCCCCCCATACCTTTTAAATCCAGAAATTGGAAATCTTTTTATATTATTAGCCTAGTCAGAGGCTTGGCAAAGTTAAGTGACTGATAAAGGAGTGACTAGCTTACTGATCCAAAAAGGAGTTCACTATAAATGCAAAGAACCACCAAAAGCTCAAGTCCTTCCTTCCACCACCCCTCTATAGTACAGGATAATACATTAGTATAAAACAGTATGAACAAACTTGTCTGCTGTATTTGTTAGCACTATACCATAAAATACCTCTCAATCAAGCTATAAGCTGCCAGACAGAGAAGGCAATGTAAGTGCTGTTATTTCTATGGTGATATTGGCAGAAAGTTTCAATAAGGACTGGGATTCCACATAAAGAAAAAACAATGTTCGAAGAAAAACCCCATCTGCATTCAGTCACCTAGCATCCATCTTTCTGCTCCAGAATAGTGTCAAGGCTTGCAGGTTTTTTGACTGTTGGTTTGTTTTTTAAATGTAAATATAAAGAAAATATACTCTACAACACTACACCTTCAAAACCAAAAATGGTTTGTCTGAAACCATTCTGCCAAAAATATTACCCAGTCTGAAAAATACAGAGCAGAAAACTGAGGATCGTAAAGTCCAATTCACACTAACTGAATGGTTCGAGCATCTATTTTTAAGAGGTCTTCTGAGAGGTGAAGTCAGGCTTGAAATTATAAATCCCAAATTTTAAAATGAGTGGCTCAGCCCTGAGCATATGCAGATGCTGTGATTATGCAACTCTTTAGGAAGATAAGTGAAAGTATGGGATTTTTAATGCGTATACCAGGAATTTCAGGCACATTCCTTGTACACTGTGACAACTAGTGTCTAGTTCACTATAGGCCTGTTTGGAATCTTTCCCATGGGACATAAAGTCCTGCAAAATAGCTCTACTTCCAGTGGGAAAGAGTAAATTTCTCTTGCAGTTATCTTTGAGATTGTACTGTAATTTCTACTGATCCAATTGCTGATCTCCTTAGGCCCTTCATTCAAGGCATTCTCTGTCTGCAAAGAAATTACTCCAACTGCCAAATACATGGTTAATCCTTTGCAAAGGTTAAAATGTAAGACCCTGTCTTGGCAGTGAAGTACTTCTTCCTCAAATACGTCCTATCTGAAAAAGGAATCTCAAAGTTCTGGAGATAGGAGGAAAGATATATACAAGTCTATTACTCGTAAGAAAATCCCATAACTACACAACACCACAACCCACACTCCCTACCTCCTCTGCCATGTTTTTTAAGTTGCATGGGGTTTGTTTGATTTTTGGAGGTTTTATTTCTGGTGGTGGTGTTTTTGTTTTTTTTTCTCCCAACAAAATGGGCAACATGTAACACAATGTTGCATATTGCTCATATGTACATATTGTGTTAATGTAACACAAGCTAATCATTATTACTGTTTACAGAATGGTAGAAAAGTTGGATACCATTATAAAGGGGTTCCTTTACTAGAGTTAGGATACAATAACAAGCTGAAGGGTGATTAGGTCTATTTTATTTCTCCATCCCAGAGCTAAGCAGAAGAAAACTGTAAGGAAACCTTCATACATCAGGTTATTCAGGTCATCTAGACAAAGATGACAACTTAGGAAGGTTGGGTACATAAGACTTGAGAATTCATAAAAACAAAAAGGCTCAAAGAACAGTAAAAGGAAAGGGTCAACTGTAGCTTGAAACTTTCTTTTTAGCTTCCAGACATTTTTCTTCTTGTTCACAGTGCTTTCTTGTGCAAAATGACCAATGGTATCTACGTGAAGGTTAAGAGATAATATTTGAGATTTGTTCACATTTTAATACTTCTGAAATCTCAGCTTTGAAAGCATATTTCATCTTTAGAAGCAGGGTAGTTTGATCAAATACAAAGCCAATGTGGACTTCACTTTCCAGAATACACACTGGAATTATAGCAATTTTTAATTCAATGTCATGAATTGACAGAGGTGAGCCTAAAGTTACCCTATGGGAGTCTGAGTCTCAGCTTGTACTAGCAAATACAGTAGACAAAACCACCATGTTCAGTTCCTGAAAGATTCACAGTCTTACAGGCCCACTCTGTCAGGCTGTAAGCGGTGCTGAGTTACAGCTGCACTGCATGGAAATAAAGGACCTGCTGTAGCAACTCAAATAATAGTGAAGTCTCAAAGACAGTTTCCCTTCCATCACAGGCTGTTGCCCATTCCCAAACTGTACCCTTACTACCTGTCAGCAGACAAAAGTTTTCACCTTTGTAGTTATAACATTCAAAACTAGCATTGAAACCGGATTGTTGCTTTGGTCATTATTCAGAAGCAGCGCAGGAGGGGAGAAAAGGAGGAGGAGAAAACATGCACAGGCCAAGATCTCCACCTAGTGACGGAACTTCTACTTTGCAAAATATTAGATTAACTCTGCCGGAGAAATGAAACATCCACTCCTTCACAATAGTAAACCTCTAATGTAGGAATTCTATGTTACTTCAGGATTAGGAAAAATTCAGAGGATATGATCTGGCGCAGTAACTTACTCCAAACTTGGTTTAGTTGGTTTTGTTTGTTTATTTGTTCATGTTGAAAAATAATCAAGTAAAATATTTTCTTAAATTTGTGGACAATTTATTTGGCAAAGGACCTGTTCTAATATTCCCTAAACTAACAAATTAGATAATAAGTTAAATATTATTTGAACCTTAATAGTTTTAAAATTAATTATTTTGGCATTATTCAACAGATGCAGGACCATGAAAAACACAGGGTATGAATTCTGTGAGAAAGGAAGCCTTCCTCCTACCTGAGAACAGCCCTGCATGTGTACCTTTCTGCAGCACCTGACTGAAGGAGTGCTGGGTGAAGTATAAAGATTCCCTAAAATATGTCTCTAATTCTTCCAGTAGAATACATTATTATTTCGTATCTCACTACTTTTCTCCTATTCTGTACAGAGCACTGCCATCATTCAAAATGGAAAACTTGAGGCATGATCTTTGATGTGGATATCTACAGCTTTGTTCAGAATTATAAATCTCCCCTACAGGTAGGAGGAAAAGCACGTTGAAACCTAGCATTTCAGATGAAGCTCGCATCACCTACCTTCTCATTATTGCAGTATCTTTTCCCCCTAGTCCTGAGAAATACACCTTTCTTTGCTGTCTTTCTTTCATATGCTACAAAGATCTTTCCACAGTGCATCCTAGTCTTGGCCATCTGATCCCTTGCTCTGCTTCTCCATCCCACCTAAATTCCCTGCTTTTGTTTCAAGGTATTCCATATCTTGTGCCACTCAAGTTATACACTATATATTTTCACCTACATGCAATAGACCTAACTTGTCGCTCTCCAGCAGACGTTAACTTCTCAAACACTGTTATGCTTTATCCCTAATCACTCAAGTTACTTAGTTTTGTGACAACAGTATTAACTTTGTGACAACTATTAACTATTTAAAAATCTTATCATTTTAGCACGCCAAATTATGCTGCCTATTGCCTTTTACTTCCCATCCTGCCTTTAGATGATTCTTTCCTACTGTCTTACACTTAGTTATAACCTAACTGGATAGGTCCTGACTGTGCATACTAGCACACAGAACAGCCAGAGGCTAAAGCCCTAAGATACCCAGTCCCAGAAATGCTGCGCAGCTTTTCCAGGCGATGGATGAAGCAACACAAAAAATGAAGCAATGCCTCGTGCTTAATAGTAGTGGAGAACAAATAATATCTATCCTACAATGAGAGCATGCTAGACTTGCACTAAAAGCAGTAAAGGCATGCATTAGCTACAACAGCTACAGCACTGAAGAAAGAACACATAGTGCAGGCACTAGAAATATTCTTTTTTAAGGCTATTTTTAATAGCATTGCAGACTTTTTATACAGCTCTAAAGTAGAATGAAATCACTGTATGAGGGTACTGCTTGATAGATGCTGTGCAACAGGATAGCTATGTCTGTTTTCAGAAAAGTTGTGTTGAAATACACTACATGTAAATAGGAAGCTATATGCTCAGACACTGATTACACTGGCTCCCTTTCTACTGATAAAATTTTAAGCTGCTTTTCTACAACAATATTTTCATTCAGCTTTTAACAATTTAAAAAGCCCTGCTGCTGCCAATATCTATCATGCCTGGAATGTCAGTAATCAGTGTTGTTCTACAATCCATCAACGCAGTTGGGCTGATACATGCCATAATTATTTGGACAAAAAGAACATATTTGAAAGAATCATATATTTATGCTCTCTGAATAATTTCAATACATATCCCATTTTACGCTTGAATAAGCTCCGCCTACACTATACTTCTGTGCCCAAGCTTACCAAAAATACTTAAAAAGAGAAACAACAGGTATTATTTTTAAAAGGAAGGGTAAAACCCCCAGTTATTTACACAAGTAGCCAGTATGAGCAGTTTAAATAAACACAGACATACATATAAAATTCTGCATTATGCATCTACATTTATATCTATGTACATGTGTGCAGACGTGATATATTTTATAATATATAAAACACATTAACGTGGAGTTTTATTGTTAATATTAACCTCCCCAGGTGAATTAGTTTTGGTATTTTAAGGATGAAACTATTTCTCTTGTGTACCAGCATGACTGAAACTGATTTTAAAACCTTTCTCTGAGACAATGTAAGATGCAATGCCTTAGGCACTATTCCCTGAAACTAAGCTTATCAGAAAGCAAGGAAGTCTATTCTTCAGGAGAAAATATGCTTTAAAATTAACACATCTTATTTTTCAAGAAGGAATTTTTTCAAGACATGCCCAAACTAGTTTTGAATGAACTGCTGTGGCATAGTAGAAATGGCACTTGGACATCATTTTTTCCTGAAAGATGCCTCCAGTTTGGGTGTGGAGGCAACTTACCTTGCAGAACTTTCAGACCCTGCTGTCCCCTTGGTTCCTGATGTGGACACAACTTGTTTTTCATTCACAAACATTCCTGTAGTGGCTCAAGGCAGGCAATCAGGAAAGACTGTGGTGGTGAGGCACCCCACTGTGGACAAAGGCAGACCCCAAAGGTACCCAGCTGTTCTGCAGAGGCAGTTAGCCCACTCAGGATACAAAATCAAGGCAGCTGCTTGCTTCTGGCAGTTACTCCAAGAGCTTATACTTGTGCATAATAGTTCCTCCAGAGTTTACAATCAGAAGACTCAGATAATTTGGATCTTTTCCTCTTGGTCCATTTCCCTTCTTGCGCCTCCACCACTTGCAATAAAAGTTCATCTTGAGAACAACTTTAACTTAAAAGTTAAAAAAAAAAAAACCAAAAAACTCCCCCCAAAAAACCAAAACAAATGCATCCAACAACAACAAAAAAATAACTCTCCACCACTACTTCAAGACATAGCAACCTGGTTTTATACTCTCAAAAGTCCATTAAGCTCTTGATAAGAAATTAGCTACTGTGATGCCATCTCTAAAAGCAGTACTTTCAGTCTGCATGGAAGAGATATGGATTTACTGGTGAATGTTCTCAGACTGACTCAATAAAATAGAAAGCAAATAAAGCTGTATTTTTATTAAAAAAAGTAATACAAAGCTTACATTATACTTTGTCAAAATGGCATCTCCAAGAGGTAATGACTAATACCCTCATGGTGAGTTAAACTTCCTTAAAAATAAAGCCAGAATAAATAGTATCTAGAAACCTCAGCAGGTCAACAACCACAAACACCACCTAGATAAAAACATTTACATTGTGTTGACTAAGCATCATTTTCCCCAAACAGCATTCCATTATGAGCTAGATTAACTGATGAACTAAATTAATCTGGTTTCCATTTCTACAATCAATTTGTTTTCTAAACTATGCATATCCAGTTGCATAAACAAATCCTTATTGTAACTACACAAAAACAGCTGTCTCAGTTTGTTATAACCAGCCAGTTGTGTATGTTTCACCTGCTCAGGCATTCCTTTTCCACATGCGAGAATTAGGACATCAGAAACAAAGGCCATAGTTATTTAAACAATGTAGGAAAAAAAGGAGAAATTTAAGCTTCATCCACAGCACACTTCTGTCCTGAGCCAAGACAGGTCCCACTGAGGGTTTTCTTCCTATCTATAAAGCAGAAACAAGATGCTTGCAGAAGAAAGTGCATCACTTTATTACTAATTTTAGCTTTATTTTATGTGTACATTTGTACATTTCAATCAGGTTCACAAAATGTAATACTTGTTATCAGAGTATTTCACACAGAGGTTGACACACAGTTTTATGGTTACTTATAAAGACATGCAGTAAGCTATGGAAAGTTCATGAAAATATTTTAACAGCAACTTTTAATCAAATAAACGAGCATGAAGAACTGGGTTTGATTTGTAAATTCTGTATACAAGCTACTAAGAAACATTTTCTATCACAAAAAATAAGAGACATAAAAACTACTTAAAGGCTCTTAAATTTTACAATTGGACGAGTGTTCCACTGTGCCTCCATTCTGAAGCATGGAAGTGGAAACTGCACAGAAGACAGTTTTACTTTAATTATGTCCAACTGTTATTGCTGCTTTTCAAAGAACTTGAAGGCATACAGTGAAAACTTAGAGCTCAACAAACAACTCAATGGACATGTTTAGACCTTTACTGCAAGTAAGATGCAAAAGTTAACTATGAAAGTGTCTCAAAATGTTGTGGTTTGCTTTTTTGTTTGGTTCTATGTGCACATAAAGAACTGTAAACAAACAGGGAAATAAAAAAGTTGCTAAAAAAATAATAGCATACAGCATTTACAGTTTAAATGTCACCCTTTTTTTTTTTGTTAATTGGATCTAAACTGTTACATGAACATGCCATATATCCGCAACTCAAAATCAATACCTTTGAGTGTAACAGTCCTGTAAAAACATAAATCAATTTACATGGTAAATCATTCTTCTCCACCACTGTTCTTGCCATCTTTGAGTTTCAAAATAATGCCTAGGTCATGACCTTTTAACTCAAGTGAAAATATGAACAATTCTTCCTAATACAAATTTGCATAATACATTCTATTCACAAGACACGTTATAGATATTATCCTGCATTGTGTATGACCTACTGTGTATGATGAAAGCCAGTATTGGAGGGTCCCCATTTTGTCAGTGGACTAATAGATAGTTTTTACTATTATCATTTTTAAAGATTTTCAAATTTCCTTTTTCCTCTCCTCCATATTTGCTCAGCCAAATCCTGATTGTATTTGTAAAGCTTATAGTACAACTGTTATCAATACAGATGTAAAATACTGAAGGCTTTTTCCATTGTAAATCAGGTATCTACCTACAGTGTTTTCTGTAAGCATTTCTGAAGAATTATGTTCTATTCTGTGTATTGCCATAGTCAAAATTTGAGCTGGATAAATACCTGATTACCCTTCAAAACTTGTCTGTATAAAAGATCAGCACATTTCAGACTACTAAAATCTCCAGCCACCTAATTTTAAGAGGTTTTAGATTTTTAGCTCCACAGGCCTCATCTGCTTACAAATTATTGACAAATAATCCAGAAATATATTAATAATGGTGATATTAAATACCTGAATTAAACTTGGAAAGCTAGACCTCAAATAAAAATGTTATTTATAGCAACCAAATATTATGTATTTTATTGAAAATATCTCTTGAGTATTTCTGTTTCCTTAGAATTGTTTGGTGGTTTGGCTATTTTTTTTCCACTCCACAGAAGAAGACAAAAGGACATGCAATCTATTCCTTTTAACAACTGACAAATTTTACTGGTATTCACACGGTAACTTCCTAAACCATTCCGCAACTACAAGATGAACAACTAAAAGTGAAAAAAAATGCGTTCCTGAAAGAAAATACTTCTTTAGAATATTACTCCAAAGTCTAACAGTTTTTACACCTGCTATACTGGGAGAACACCCTGAGCAGTAGCATATTTTTGCAGATTTAGAGACATCTCTGATTACACTTAAACTTAATTCACAAACCGATTTCAAGTATAGGTCTAGGAACAAATGTGGGGAACAGCATGCTGGTAGGACACAGTCTTTTTCACCTACAAGGTACCCAGTGGTATGCACTCAGGTTAAAATCTACCTTCTAGTGCTCATTTTCACCAGGGAATGTGTAGTTAAAGCACACAAACTAATGTAGCCCAGCTGAAGATTTCACTGCTGTAACAGCACACAGAATAGTTTTCCTTCTGACCTTAAAGGCTGTGGTGGTGGTGACCAAAGCATGGCCAAATATCTGACTTTAAACACAATACAAAACTTCAGCTGCATTCACCAGTACACAAAGAATATTTACTCCTCCTGAAGCAACAGCTGAGGATTTAAAGTCTTTTCACCATGGGCTGTTCCCAGTCCAGAAGTTAAAAAAAATATATTTCAAAAGGTATTTGTCAGTGTGCTGATGCAGTTGTATTGTAAATTCTGGTTCGCTAAATAAAATTATGTTCTAGCATTCATATATGTAACATTTCATTATAATTTATAAACAACATTGAGAATCTCATTTCAACTTAAATTGTTGGAATTAGATTAAGCTGCAGTTGTCATCCCAACAACTAATCTTCATATTTTACTCCTTAACTGAAATACACATATGATAAGAAAGCTCATTTCTAGAAACAGAAGAGTGGCTGAAAAAAAATTCTCATGTTCACAACTGTTTTTCTAAGCCTTGTTAGAGTCACACACTGGGTCTTCTTTGGCCCTGATTCATCCACATTTCATTACACCCAAGAATATTATTGTGTCTCTTTATGTGGAATTACACAAATGTGATGTTGAGTGGCTGAGTATGAAACTATGCAGCTTAATACACTTATAATAGTCAGATTTAATGAAGAGAAGGCATTATTAGAGTACACTTAGTGCATGAAATACATAAATTAAAACACAAAATAACAAATTACTTCTTACAGTTATTAGAGTTCCATTAGAGTTTCCGCTCAAATGGCACTATATACACCTCTCCGCCCAACATAATTCAAATAAAACTTGCATGCAAAATAAATATCTATGTGCAATATGTTGAAGAGGGAACATTATTGTCATCAGAGCAATAAAAACAGTGTACTTCAAAAGCAGAAAGCTACTTTACACAAAATCAGGTCTACTCTCTTTGGTCCACGATGAACATTCAAAACTGGTTAAGTTATTGGTTCCTTTAAAAAAACTGTCAAAAACAAACTTAAAATTATATCACTAGGTACACAGATTAGTTTCACAAACTCTAAATTAGCCCCAAAATGAAAGACAATAATTATTTAGAAGACTTTTTTCCGGCAATATAGGTTGGGTTTTTTTGGTCTGGGGAGTAAGTCAGGCCAACTGGAGCAGTGACAAATGTTCCTTAGCTGCCTCCAAAGGTAATAACCAGACCAGCCACCTCAAGTGTATGTACACCAGTGCAGACTGCCTGGGGAAAAAAACAGGAGGAACTGGAGCTCTGCATCTGGCCAGGAATTTATGATATCATAGGACTAACTAAAACATCAATGCTCACATCACCCGAGGATTGTGATGGAGAGCTATAGGCTGCTTTACAAAGACAGACAGCAGAGAAGAAGAGAAAGAAGAATTATACTGTGTGTTGAGGAAAGCCTTGAATATATAGAACTACAGCAACTGTGGAAATTCTATCAAATACCTCCAGTTCGAGATTAGAGAGGTTATCGCCAAAGTGATCTTACCGTAGGCATCTGTTACTGAACTCCAAGACAAGACAAGGCAGCCAAAGGAGCAATATTTGCATCACTTAAGCAAGCTTTGGGTCAATAGAACCTGGTTCTTATGGGTGACTTCAATTACCAAGATATATGTTGGAAAAACAATACAGCAGATCACATCATCTGTCAAGTTCCTGGAATGCATAGAAGACTGCTTCCTCATACAGGTGCCAACCAGGAATGAGGCACTGCTGGATGTCTTGCTACTCACACACCAAGAAAACCTGCTTTGTAATAACAGTTAGTGACAGCCTTAGTTGTAGTGATCACAATATTGTGTAACTTGGTATCCATTATCACTTGTCAAGCACACCTGGAATACTGTGCTCAGTTTTGGTCCCCACTATGCAAAAAAGATGAGAACAGGCTGGAGAAGGTCTAGAAAAGGACCACAAAGATGTTCAGAGGACTGGGAAGCCTGCTGTGTGAGGAGACACTAGGAAAGTTGGGTTTGTGCAGCCTTAAGAAAAGAAAGCCCAAGGGGAGACCTTTATCTACACAGAAGATGAAGACTCTCTTTTTACAAGGAGTCACATGCAAAAGATGAGGGGTAAGGGGTACAAGATACTCCTGAGAAGACTGAAGTTGGACACAAGAGGAAAATTTTTCACAATGAGAAAAAACAGCCAGAGGAAAAACATACCCAGGGAAGTGATGCATTCCCCAATGTTAGACACTTTTAAGATTCATCTGAAGAGGGTGCTGGGACATCTTTTCTAGACTGTGCTTTTATGAAGAAAAGTTGGACCAGGTGATCTTGAAGTCCCTTCTAACCTGGTATTCTCTGATTCTACGATTGCATTAAGAATTGGAAGTGTGGAGAATGTGTAAATCTTTAACAATAACAGCTTCTAACAAAGCAGTAGAAGCTTCTTCAGACTGAATATTCAGTATTCCCTCTCCTTCAAAGATTAAATTGTGTTGTTCTTCACTAGAAATTAATCATTAACAATGCAGAATGTGTCTAGTGATACAATGCAGAGATAGGCAGAGCTATTTGAAGATAGTGCTAAAAGATCTTGTGTGGACATTTGCACAACACTGTATTGTCCAAAGGGAACCAGAGTACCATTGGTGCCATTCACACACAGGATTATCTTTGTAGCTTAATAACAAGAGGAAAAAAAAAAAAAGGCAACAAAAAAACAGGGAGGAAAAAAATACACACAAAACCCCACAAAAAAAACCAAACCAAACCCACAAATAAAGCCAACACTAGTTATCTGAAATAATTTTCTCTTCCTTGCTAGTGTACATAAGGTATCAAACACACCACAAAAACATTATTCATATATAAACACATACACAAACACATACATTGCACTGACTAGAGCACCTTATGTTAAAGAATAATGTTTCTAAGAACATGGAATGAAACCTCAAACTTTCATAGACGTAAGGCCACTTACTCCAACTTCTTTCTACTACTGGAGTTATGCAGCTAAGTTCATACTATGATAAAATACTATTTCATAGACAACCTATCTGTCCTCATATACTCCTCACAAGAAAAGGTAATAATTTTTTTCCATCAAATACTTCTAAGCCACTTAGGCATTACGTTATCTGCCTATTCACTGTGGCAAGGCAATACAGCCATACAAAGCAGAGACAGCTAAACACCTAGCAGTGTTGTAAAAGTTATTACAATGATAAAAATTATTTGGCAGAAAGTATAGCTTAACATTTGCTAAGATGCCTCCTTTTCAAAGGGGGAAGATTATAATGGCAACCATTTCACTGGCACTGCAATTGAAATAATGAAGCTCATCAATAAAAGCTTTGTGTACGCATTTCATTAACAGCAATGTTATAGTTTAACTTGGTGAAAGACAGCAAGCCATTGATCAGTGGTAGCACAACAGCCTCTTGCAACGAAGAAGAATTAAGATGCTCAGGAAACTGGAAAGTAGGAAGAAGTTGCAGTGCGAGTTAAAAGTCAGGAGGCAATCTAAATTACCGAATACAGTGCTTCATGAAACACTTGGGTTTGATCCAGAAAGACACTTTCAAGGTTGTCAGACAAATGTTTTAATGTCTGTTGGGTAACACATAATATCAAATAACTAAATTAACCAGAAATAACAAAAATAGAACAAGAATGAAGATATAATTTGGTGGTGTTCCAAATTCTCTCCCCTAAAAATATATGTAACAAGGCACATTAGGAGAAATATATTCAATTATTTTATTATTCAATTTGACTTAAACACCTGAAACCAGTTTTCTCATAATTTAAGACAATGGGAAGAAGTTTAAATTGCCTTTTACAGATGTAATTATTTCATTGTCTGCTAAAGTGCAATCATTGTTATATGCCAAAAAGTATCAGCACAAAACAAAAGGCAGACCAAAAAAAAAAAAACCAACCCTCCCCCCAAAAAAAAAACAAGCAAAACCATGAAAAACACAGGTTTTGAAGACATTAAAAAGGTATGTATTTAGCCACTTTTTAAAGCAATTCAAAGACAAAAATAACACTGAAAAGATTTATAAACCTGTATTTCATCTTGTTCCCTGCAAAGCCATAACTCTCTACATTTTCCAAAGACAACGCATCTACTTCAAAAGAAAACAAACAGTATCAGTGTCCTTAGCACTTAAAAACCAACCAACCAAGACCAGTTTATATGAAATGAAATAAAGGCAGACATGTTAATTCATTACAACATTTTGAAACACTAGGCAATATGACTGGATTGCAAGTTTTATTTTAACCATATTCTTTTAGTTTTGCAGTTGGTCCCAGTGGCTTCAACAGTCCTGAAAGTCTCTTCGACATCTTAACAACAAAACTTTTCAGCAATTTACTCTTCCTGCCAGCATTTAAAGTAACTGCTGAAAAGCATTCTGTTGAAGAAGGATATAAAAGATGCTTTATTCCTCACAGAACTTTGTGCCTTTTAAATTTTGTGTTTCATAAATAATTAATAATTACAATTAAAATTACTATTTACTCCAAAACATTTACATTTAAGACATTTCACGTGCACAACACTACTGTCCCTTTTAGACTAGAAAAGCACAAACTTTACTGAAACCTAAGTATTTGAAAGCTCCAGGTACCTTAATTTTTCCAAAGATACAAAGTGTTCAGAAAAAAGGTAGTAAATACATTAGTGCTGCCCTACTTTTAAAAATTTTGGTGTAGAGTAACTATTTTAAACTTAGCATTTTTGTTCAGTAGAAAACCAGTAGATCATATTTTTACTCCTTTCCATTTTCCTTATAGGTGTACTCTCTTAAAGTCTGTTATATTTGTGTGTCCTTTAAAGAATACATGTAGGATTAAGAGTCCTACTAGTGCTTAAATAAATACAGGGAGCTTATTACTAACAAGTAACCTTTCTGAGGCTTTCGGAAGGACTGGTTAACCATCTGCACATTAAGGATAAAATAATTTCAAGGAAAGCATCAACTTAAAATTTGTTTGTGAATACACAACAGATTGTACTTAGTAACCCACATACAGTCTCCTAAAACTACTGTTTTCTAACAAGCTAAACCCAGGAAGAAATGATGTGCTGCGCTTCAGAAAACTGCCACAAGCCCTTCTACACGTAGTGCTAATTACACTGGTACTAAAAGAGTTGCTAAAGCTGTCATTCTTAAACCCCAAAAATTCATCTTTGAAACAGACCTAACAGTTGTTCAGTTGCTTAGAATACTAAGTTTGACTTAAGAAAACTGAATCTTGCTGTTTCCCTGTAGTTATCTTCAATTTTACTTTTTTTTTTTTTTATTTTGAAATTTTTGCCAAAGAGATTCTGTTAATACAAAAGTCAGTTGCTATTTTACCTGAATTCAAGTGTATGCTCACAACATCGTTCAACTACAACTTCAAAGCTTACCCGGCCAACAGTTAAGAATTAAACTCCAAGTTTGGCAAGTACAGCAATTTTCAGGAGCATCCCTTTCTTTTATTACAACACTGTTAAGAACAATGATCCCATCACCCAGCATTAACCTGACTGGCAGCTATTCAAGGTGCTTTATCTCAACTTCGCACACAGGGATTGCACCTTGCCTATGAGTGAGGCACGTAAGGCGCAGTGCAGAAGTACAACAGTTCAGACACTAGAGGACAGCCTGTTCATTTGACTGAACCTCTAGCTTTGTAGTGCATGTTCCGCATAGCTTCCTTTCTCTTGCACTAGATTCAAGTTCGCAAGCTGGTGAATTCGCTTTCAGGAAGCTTCTCCTCAGATTAAGGATTTCTTTAACTAGTTGATTTTTCTCCCCTTCTACTTAAGTCTCAAAGCGTCGCAAGAATTCTTGAAAATGATATAATTAATGTCAGTACTGTTTGTCCAACACCAAAGACAAGAGCTTCTAAGGGAGCCATATTCTTTCCTGCTACTCTGTAAATTCCAGCCACTGCAGCACCTAAGAATCACAAGAAAAACAATGATCAAAACACAGAAAACCCCAAATACAACAAATTATTTATTATGTCTATGCATCAGCTAATTATGGAGCATTCACAAGTTCTGTACTACTTCATGGCATTAGAGAATTATTAGCCTTGCTTCTATTTCTCTAGTTATACAAATCCTTCAGGAATAACTTTCCCAACTGAACCAGATTAACTTTTACAACATCAGTTTGATGTAAGAAAATTTAATCCTGTCATTTCCCTGTAGACATCTTCAAAAGTATGGCTGGGTTTGTGTTTTGTTTGTTCTGGTTTGGTTTTTGGTTGGCTTTGTTTTGCGTTTTTTGTTTGGTTTTTTTTTTGTTTGTTTCATTCTTTTTGTGTTTGCTTTTTTTTTTTAATTTTTTCTTTTTGCCTTCTGCTAATTTGAAATGCAAAAAAAAAACCAAACCCAAAACTGACTGAGTTCAAAGTGTGGTTTAATTGTGCTTGCATAGGCAGACAGGAAGAAGAGAACAGTCAAACTGCTAGAGTCTACAAAATAACTGTAAACAATTACAAATTTCTTAGCTTCATTTAATATTTCAATTTAATAACCTGGTCATAGTGTGCCAGTTTAGACTTAAGAGTACCAAATTGTTAACAAGTATTTAGCAAATCAAGCAAATATGAAAAGTATCAAAGTATTGCATTGTTATCCATGAATGTGTATGACAGGATCTATATGCATGTACCCATGAATATGTTGGTGAGCTTTCTCGGCAATATGAAATGGCCAGTATAAACCAGAAACAAAATACTGCACTGTAAACAAACCCAGGTGCTACTAACTCCCTTCTACTTTCGCATACTGAACATATCACATGCATTTGAAGAATAGAAGTCACAGAGCAAAGGTACAGCTGTGATATCTTGGAGCAAATTCAATCTTTGTGTCAATCAGTCAAAATGTTAATAACAAATAATATTTTCTGCTCAAACAACTTCTGACACTTCTAAGGAAACTAAAATGTTCATTCAGAAAAGAAATACAAGCTCGTACACAGCTGTGTCCACAGATAAAAATGTTGCTGAATACAAGCCTCAAAAGTTCATGTAAAATGAAGCTTTTATTTAATCCTTTCTGAATGAGTGTTTTCTATAGAGTGCTTGCTTTCCTTGCCTACAGAACAAACATTAAATTTGTCATTTTTTTCAGAACGATTTTTCTTTCTTTAGACCAAACCCAAAATTTAAGTATAGACTTTCAGTACATCTAATCTCAGATGCTATCTAATCATGATTAAATGCTTTCAAAGATCAGAGGCTTAAGGCTCAAACTGAAAAGCTACCACCATTTCTCTTAAATTATAGGCAAGAGTTAAAATAATTGGAATTTCCTTGTTTTTGCAAAGTCACTTACAGAAATAGTCTGCTGAAGTGATCAAAACCCCATTAGTAACATGGAAACACATGAAGTCCCAACAGTTTTTCTGAAAGTACAATCTGTATCTGAATCATTTGTTACTTAAAAAAGGTAATACCTCATATTCACAAACGTTTTAAGAAGAGTAAAAGTCACTAGTTATTGTGGCTATAACAGTATTAACAAACACTCTTAATCAGACTGTTAGGTGAACTGTGGATACTTGCCTCGAGCGACATTTATCTGGTTCTTGGTTGGGTTTAGGGGTTTTGGTATTTTTGTTGTGTTTTGGTGTTTTTGTTTGGTTGGGGTTTTTTATTTTGTTTTGGGCAGGGGAAGGCTGGCAATATCCACTGCTGTTCAGTAAATTCTTTATACCTTTTTTGATAAGATTAACTTCCATAATTTTTCAAAGCCTAGAAACTGAGGAGTTTGCTGCTCTTCTATAAGCTAGTGAGAAGATCGCAAAAGGCCAGACAGTTTGAAAGCTCTACTTGAGCAACATTAAACTTGAACTACTTAATACACGCTGCATTCATTCACCCACACAAATGATGCAGATGACTGGAAATACAAAATGCAGATTGAAGCCAGCTTGCTCTTTCAGTTTCTTAAACACTGGTCCAGGCATATCTAAACAACTAAATATTTCAACTCGCATCCCAGTCTGTAATACAACAGCCATTAAAAATCCTCTTTAATATTTTATCACCACAATTTGTCTCCAGAAGCTCCCCACAGAATTTATTTCAGTATGAAGTAATTCAGTGCTGTTTAGAAACAAAACCACCTGAAAGGAAAAGTATTTGGCTCACCATGTTGCAAATGCTCTACATAAAAGCTATGCAAAAGAATGAGTCTAGAGCCTAAGCTAAGAAATTCAGGTGAATTTATACATAAACAGTAGTACTTACTTATTAAATGTTTTGACCTTCAAAACAGGACACCAAAAATACAACTGTGTTGCTCCTCTTTTTATGCATAGATAAAAGATACAAAATACTTTCATCATTTGAATAACACTGAACATAGACCTTTTCCACCACAGACTTTCTTGGTTTTCCAGGAATCTTTGCTTGGATGTCCCAGCATTACATTTCCTGTTTTCAATTCTTAAGAAACATTCATGTATGACAGACCTTTTAAGTGGGCCACTGCCATTTGAATCATAGCACAAAAATAGGCATAACATGTAATGTAAGATACTGAACTGGTTCTACCTCACCTTAGGAAAAAAAAAAAAAGGAAAAAGAAAAAGTGAAGTTGTACCGAACCATACTGTGTTATGATGGATATTCTTCTAGGCTGACAAATATACAGCCATTAAAACAACCTTTTGAGGAAAGTCTTCATGAAACTTTAAATGAAATTTGCATTTTTATTTAACCTTGAGAACCAACAGCCAACAAGAACTTTCAGTAGCAGTAAGAAGTAATCTGCCAAAAATCACTTGTGTATATGAGTAAACCAAAGTAATATCACTGTTCTGGTCATCTGGGCAGTACACAAAAATGGGAATGAAAGGCAGAAAGGCCTGCTTACAGACTATACGAGGATTGCTAGATTTATAGATCTCAAAGGTCTTTCATCTTGTCAACAATACTGAAGATCTCTGGGCTGGAACTACTGCTCAGGTTAACGCAGGCCCTGTTCTATCCATTTATTTTAATGTTGAGAGCTTCTTACCAGCTTTGTTTCAGACAATAACTACTTATTTCCTCCCCCACAAACAAAAACTCACCATGCTCCTATTTCCTTGGGAAAGCCACTGTAGCCTGTAAGTTAGATAAACTGGATATGATAAAGCCAAAGTGTTCCTACTGATCCTATGGCATTTATTTCACTATTGACATGGATAATGGTATTTCTTATGAAAGATGGGGAAAACGGTATCTGATATCAATAACTCTAGACGAAAGCAGCTAAGCAGCATTTCCTCAAAACTTTCTTGGCAATATCACACATGTTCTGCATTTGGTCAGGTGCAACATTTCTGTGCTTCACTATATAAAATACTTGTGCTTTCTGCAGTGTTTAATAATTATTGTAAGTTTTAACTGCAGCTCTGCAAACTTTACTGCAGGCTGCTTTAACAGAAAATGGTTAGCAGCTTATCAGTGAGTACAATATTAAGAAATTAAAAAAATATTTTAAATGTATCTCAAGTGGAAGACATTCGCCTAACACTATAAGAAACTCTGCAACAGATGCCTTTGCCAGAGAACATTTTACCTTGAACACAGCACAGCCGGAAGTATGAGATGGGGGGGGGGGTCTAATGGCCTTCTGCTCTCTTTCCTCCCTACCCCAAACAAAGTAGAAAGTAACATTATGCCTAACCCAAACCTGGAAAGTTCTTTCAAATTCATGATAAAGTGCAACTTCTCCAAACAAACGGATTTTCTTAGCTGTAAATCACTACCTACATTGCATCTTTATTTCTTCTAACAGAGCAACATCCTATCCAGATGCTATTTAAAGATCTCCAGCAGGCCCAATGAAACGAGCAGGAATTCAGCCTGGCAACCAATGGAATCAAGACCTCATTTCCTAAAAAAACTCATGGCTTAAAGGGTACTAAGAGGTGATCTTGATCAGAAATCTCTGAACAAAAAAAAAAAAAAAAAAAAAAAACAGAAACAACAAAACAAAAAACCTGCAAGAGGTATGGTAGAGAAGGACCACTCTTCCTGGTCCCAAACAGATATTACCTGCTGAGCACACACCTGAATAGCTTGGTACCCAACGTGCAAAAGCAAAGAGTCAGATGATTTCTGCAGTCCTCTGACAATTTACAGTAGTTGTCTTTGCACAACAGAAGAGCAACTCAGCTGTCATTATTATTAGGATAGCTATATACCTAAGGAAAAATCCTTAATAAACAAATTACTAAAAAAAAAAAAAAAGTTAAAAAATGTGGATTTTTGGGTAGGGTTTTTTTTTTGTTTGTTTGGGTTTTTTGTTTTTTTTGGGTTTTGTGTTTTTTTTTTTTTATTTGTTTGTTTGGATTTTTTGGGGCTTCCCCCCTATTCAGAAGTTAGATATAAAATATGAAAGAAACAGAAATTAAAACAAGAGACAGACTTACTGGTTATCATTGCTCCTGTTACAGAACCCAGAAATCCAATGCTGACCACAATGACAGAGATCAGTCTCCCCTGCCTATGCCTCTGCAGCATCACAAACATTAATACTCCCACAGCACCATGGACAAAGAGAGAGGAGAAGAGAGCCCAGAGGAAGACCCAGTACCACATCTCTGAAAGAAAGCAGTCAAATAAAGGGTTAACAGTTCAGAGACAAGAAGTTTACAAGTAAGACACTTTAAAACATAGTATACATGAACAACAAAAGAAAAGCAATACTATTTCCATCTTAAAAGGCATCAATGTGATAACATCAGCATATGCTCAGGACACCTTCCCCTTTTAGCAGTCTATCACAAAGGAGTAACTACTATCGCAAAAAAAAAAAAATATAAAAAAGGATTCTGGCACCATTTTAATCCAGATGTATTCTTACAAGAAATCCATCATTCTTTTGTTAATTGCATTTTCTTAGTAGATATTGTAAGTACTCCTGCAGAATGAAATATTCTCTAAAACAACGACTGAATGAGGAAAAAAGGGAAGAATTGTTTGGGTTGGTTGGTTTGGTTTTGTGGGCACTGCTTTAACAACAAGAGACGGCATCAGGTAACATGTAATATGAAAACTAAGGTTAAAGACTTCAGTTTATCCACCCAGGAGGCATAAGAATGTTCCATCAAATTAGCTTCAAAGGTACAAATAAAAACACTACAATTTTAACAAAAAAACATTTCTAACTCCTTGCTTCTAATTGCCTAGCAGAGAACTTCATAGAGACAAGTAGTGACTACAATTTAAATTATTAAGCAAGGACAAGAGATCATGAGAGTGTGTGGAGTACAATCATTTCTCTGAAGAATGTCAGACACGATCATTACCTTCAAAGAAAAGCACAGGAACCATCAATGAAGCTACATAAGAATTAAAGAACCTTTCTCAGTTGGTGGCAATTTTCTAAGAAGACTCATTATAACGCAGAAGGGTGGGGAAATGCAACAAAAGGAGGGCTTGGGTTTTGTCAACTTAGCTACAATAGGTATAGATCATCACAAAATTCATAAACTGGGGTACCTTTTCCTAACTGACATAAGCACAGAAAACTGTCATCAATTCAGAATTTTTTTTGCTGCAGTTCCCCCTTAAATATACATATATATATATACACACACACACAGCTTCCTTATAACAGCAGGATAGTTATAGATTATGCCTGATAATTATTGCAGTTTGATTCACATCAGTCATTTGAGGAGAAACATGACTCAATTAGATAACTTAAAAAATACTTTGCAGCTCAAAGAAAACATACCACAAACGGATGCTGAGAACAAATGGTTGCTACACAGTAACTGAAGTCCTTTGAATCCAGTGTCAATATTGTATGTATATCCATAGTACAGAGTTTTAAGATTTTTCATTTAGCAATAGCTAACCTTTCCCCTTTCACACAGGCACAAAAGTCATAGGCCTTAAAACTCTGCTGAATTATGGTAATCAAAAGACTCCCTTAAGAGAGCAGCAAGGAATATGGTAAAACTACAATTAATATTTAAGCTGTACGATTATGGCAGCCTACATATCAGTAGCTAGCTATTCTAAAGCAATTGGTCAATATGGATAGGGAAGGAGATATATAGGGAAGGAGAAGCAAAGCTCTTGATACTGTCGCTCTGCAAAAATGTCTGAGGAACAGTCTCAGGAACCTGAAAACTGCACTTTTAGTCAGTTTTTCCTAAAATGCCATTGCAGCTTTAAAGCTTGAAATGGGACCAAGAAAGTCTGTTGGAATCTGATTCTGTCAGACACCGTCATTCCCTGTAATTTCCACAGGCTTTACTAGGTACTGCATCAGCTTTAAGGAAACAATCCTTTGTGTTCATTGCCAATACTCATCAGGTAGAAAAGACAACTGATTTCCAGTCTTAGAAAGATTTCTTAGGAAGACTGTATTTCAGATGAAGGGGAAACATTATGGGAAGGCTACTTATTCCCGGGTAACTAAAAATAAAAGATACTTACAAACTCTTACACAATAAAATAGCTTCACTGAGAGTAACTATCTTTTGTCTTATTTACATTCCAAATAAAGCTCAAGGAAAATTATCATCACTTCTCACTTTATATTTAGGGCAGGAGACATAGGAATAGAAACAGCCTCAAATGCCCCATTAGATAAAGAAATGAAAACATGAGGGTTTTGGTATGTGCTTTCTTCTCCTATTCTTAAAAGGAGCACATAATGAATGCATTCAAAAGGATATTAGGGAACGTCCAGATATATTCCTTCTTCCACACAAAGAAAGTTGTAGCATTTAAATAAACTACTGGTAAACCACCACTTCAGAGAGGCTTAAATTTCCAAGTCAATAGCATTATAATGTCAGTGATGCAAGAAATACAGGTAGTGTTACACATACCTGTAATTACCCAGTACCTTCTTATAAAAAGCCTACAGTTTTGCCAAACTGACTGTAGATGCTAAAAACTGCAGGCGTTCACTTCAGAAGAGTTGGAGTTAAGTAGGGTGGAGAGAGGAAACACCATGTCCAGGGATATAAGGAGGAAGAGACAAAACTTTGTTTATTTGAGAAAGAGACAGAAGGGTTAGGGACATGCTTATCTGCAGAAGGCAGGCAGCAGGGTGGGAGACACAGCAAGCAGTGGAATTAACTGCCTTTATCCTGCAAAAGAGCAAATTAGAAACAGTTCTAATTTGGGTTGGAAGGGACCTTAAAGCAACTGCAACCACAGAGAGAAGCAAAAATATATGAAACAGCTCTGCAGACACAAGGTCTGTGACAAAGAACAGGAGGAATTACTCCAGGGGCACAGAGCAGATTCCCCTGCAGCCCACGGTGCAGACCATAGTAAGGCAGGCTGTGCCCCTGCAGCCCATGGAGGTCCATGGTAGAGCAGGTATCTACCTGCAGTCTATGGAAGACCCCACACTGGTGCAGAGGGATGGCTGAAGGTGGCTGTTAACCTGTGGGAAGCCTGCACTGAAGCAGGCTCTTGGCAGGACCTGTGGCCCCACGGAGGGAAGAGCCCATGGTGGAACAGGTTTGCTGGCAGGGCAGGTGATCCCACAGGGGATACATAGTGGAGCAGACTGTTCCTGAAGGGCTGCATCCCATGGAAGGGGCCCAGACTGGAGCCGTTCACAAAGAACTGCAGCCCATGGGATAGATTCACATTGGAGAAATTTGTGAAGAACTATTTCCTGTAGGAGGGACCCCATGCTGGAGCAGAAGAGTGTGAGGAGTTCCATCACTGAAGAGAAAGGGGCAGCAAAGACAATACATGATGCACTGACCACAATTCCCATTTCCTATTTGCTTGCACTGCTGCAGGGGGTGGAGAAGGAAGTGGAGAAATCTGGAGTAAAGGCTGGGAAGAAGGGAAGGGTGTGTGTTGCAAGATTCACATTTATTTTCTCCTTATCCTACTCTGATTTGATTGGCAATAAATTACATTAATTTTGTCTTTGTGGAGTCTGTTTTGCACATGATGGTAACTGGTGAGCAATCTCTCCCTGTCCTTTTCTCAACCTATGGGCCTTTTGTTATATTTTCCCTCCCCTGTCCTGCTGAGGAGGGAGAGTGATGGCAGCTTTGGTGGGCACCTGCTGTGCAGCCAGCATCAACCCACTACATATGTATACACACATTATGCATATATTAATGTAGGTATACACAGCCTTAAAGACCAGAAAGAATTTTTAAAGCACGCTACAGTTTAGAATAGCATTTTTATCACTTCCATCTTATCAACACTTGAAGTTGCACTCCATCAACACTTTCACTCTGGGCAAATAAAAACGTAAAGTCAAGACACAAAGTATATAAATACTAACATTTTCAAATGTTATCTATAAAATGGATGTGCTGTCCTACTGCCACTGAGCTTCAGTAAACATGGAGTATATCCTTAGTCCTTTATCTTCAGCATCTTTCTTTTCCTTTAGCTTGTTCTGCCAGATGAATAATGACTGCCTTTCATAAATCAAGACTGATTACTCCAGAAGACAGTATCTCTCTTAAGATTCTAATCTACATAGCTAATAGTGTTAGGCTGGGTACAGAGTTAAGTGGAGCAATAAATATCCATGCTGTGAATACAGAGATACAAATTTAAGTCAACAAGGTAACATGCTGAAATTTGAACTATGAATCTGTACAGTGCTGTATTCCTGTAGCCTTAGAAACACAAAGCACTCAGATGAAGTGACAGTATATTACACCTGCAAATATAACTCAGCTTTCTTACATACTACAGTATTTTCTTCATCACTGGGACCTTTCCTTAATTATTATATTAACTGGTATTTTCCAAGTTAACAGGACTATGCAGTCAAGTTGTTGTTTGGAGACACTAACATGTGTGCTGCACTTAAATGGAAGAGAAGCATTTGCTAAAGAGAAATTAAAAGTTCAGACTAATCCTCTCAAGCTAAAGAACAGGGCACCAAGACATAACCTGGATAACTGATGACAAATGAGTACAGGATGAAGCTTAGGAAAAACAAAACACACCAAAAAAACAACACAGGTAAGGAGCATCTTCTGTGGAATATCCATAATCCGTTACAAATGCCCTTCCAAGAGATTCAAGACTAACTGCTGTCCATCACTTGAAAACTATAGACCTTTTTATTTCAGTGTATAAAAAGTTTGTGGTCTTGAGATCATCACCTTAGGATTCGAATGTGGAGGTAGGAGGAGAAAGAAATGTCTGCCTTTAGAAGTTATACACTACAATATGTGTTTGTTGGTTTTACTTTGTTGTTGCTGGGGGGTTTATTTGTTTGAGTGGTGGTGGTGTTGGTTTTTCTCCTCCATGTACTCCTTTTCACAGCAGTGGCACAGAGAAAACAACACTGCCCTCCCACCCCCTCAGCAGCTAATATAAAGCTCATTCAGACCAGCTGCTTACATCTTTGGAACATGTAATTGCTAGATATAAACAAATGTCGTAGTTTGAGGCCCCTCAAACAGTTCTGCGCACTCCCCCCTCTTTCTTCCCCAGTCCCAGGGAAATGGGAAGGAGAATCAAAAGAATGCAAC
>JASSUY010017873.1:0-16317 GCA_032466535.1 Forpus xanthops
ATTTGTGTTATACCTTGATTACTGAACGGTCCTTATCTCAACCCATAGGAGTTGCATTCTTTCGGTTCCTTTCCTTCATGCTGTACACTAACCATTGCCATTGGCTGGTGTGGCACAAATCCTCCAGGTCTTTACGTTAATTAGCGTAACCAAGTTCTAAAGGATTACTTCAGCTCAATCCTTCCATAGGATTTACCTTCAGCTGAACTGCTAATCAGTTTACACTCAAGAAAGAAGGCGCACCAACAGACCTGGTTCCAAACACTTTCTGACATCACGTTTAGAAAGCTGCAGTGACTTTGATACTAATTTATATGGATACTGCGGCTCATGAGCACCGCTATACTTAGCATTAGTCTAATGTGAACGGCGATGAATCACTCTTATCCCCAGGAGGAAACAGCATTCAGGATTTACTGCAGCACATTAGGTTAACTATGGCTCTATATCTGTACACCCACACTTTGACATCACACAGGCAATGATATGCATCACTGACGCAAGCACTGACAGGGTCAAACACAAAGGCCACAGCAGTTGAAACAATAGAGCGCACATCTGACGTAGCAGCGCACCCCTCCAATACTGATGGGATGCAGTAAATCAATAGCCCCTGATGCCACAAACAGTTGCACCACTCGGTCTTTTACATAATGACCAAGACTTCAAAGTTTTATTTTGGGCTACCAGCTGCTACAATTAATTACAAAACCCAATAACAACCAACACCACCAATTGGTCTACATGTGCCTTGCAAGCCGTGCCTGGAAAATACTACCAAATTAGCACTTTAGGGTTAAGAGGCACTAAAAAATTATCACAAAGCACCATCAATTTTACATTTACTAGATGCAATGTAATCAAAGCAAGTAGTAACAAAAAAGAAAATCAGACACAGAACTTACTGTTAGGCCTGAGCTGGGTAAGAGGCACAAGAAAGAACTGTGAACACTGGCAAGGACATGGGCAATCAGAAGACTTCAGTTTGCAATGCTGTCCATTTAACATATTCCTTATGCTTCAAATTCATCCTGACAAAACAATCCCTTCCACCATCCAACTGTCTACTTTTGCCATCAAAGCTGGGGAACAGCAGCTAACAAAGCTGCAACATTACTTTAAACATATTAATTGGCTAAAAAAAATAATCTATCAGTAGACTGCAGGCTGGTAAACACAAGGCAAAACTGAAGGTAAAACTTGCACATAGTTCCATTCAAAAGCAGAGGGGAAGAGCATCACTTTCACTCACAGAGACTCTGGAATAATGGATAAAAGGGCCGGGGGGTGGTAGGGAGGGAAGCTATGAAGCCTAACTTCCACTTCTAAAGGTTATGTCCTAACAAGATCCTGATCGTTCCCATGAAACCATGCATACTTATTCAGGAAAAAAAAAAAAAGGGATGTGAAATCCCTTCTCACAGGCAAAGTGCAGAGATGACAAGTTCCTGTAGCACTTTACCATTAATACAGCTATCAGTTTTCTTTTATAATGGCCTCATGTACTTTCAAAGGGAAAAGGTGACAATGGTTTCAATGTCTGAATGTTAAATGTACTGTCCTGTCACCTAGTTCTAAACAATGACCATGGTGCAGTTTTGTGATTAAAACAGACTGCAAGCCCATGCCTTTGAACAACGCAAACTTCATGAAGTTACACTTGGGAGCTTGCAGAAGGATGATTTCAGTCTTTTGAGATACTATAATAACAAGTTTTTACACATTCTGTTTGAAGCAATTGTGTGGCATGATGATAACTCTATCCTACATCAATAAAAGAAAGAACCAATGAATCAAAGATGTTAATGTAGAAATACAATACAGACTTTGTACTGTGCAGCCTAGGTCGTTAAATTGCTCCATTTCATTTGCTAGTTTAGGTTTAGACTCTGGGTAATTATTTAGGAAGCATGTGGAAAAGTGATGTCAAAAAATTGTTTTCACTCCCTTGTAATCTTCCAATTTAAAAATCAGGTGAACCATAAACCACTGCATTTCAAAGTGAGTCAAATGTGATACACGTATTAACAGAGAGAAGCACTGATGAAAACGTGTTTATTCTTTGCAGGAAAAATAAGCTGCACTTGCTCTAATCTAACTGCATCCCATATTTGCTCAGCCTTTTCCTCAAGGAGAGCCTCATTTCCTGGCACTTATGTTGAGCAGTACTGATCCGTAACTTTTTCAGACTAATATTTAATAGTTGTGCATACTGCTTAATCATGTTCCATTTGATTCACAATATTCAGGATAAACTACAGTTTAGTCATCTAACAGTTGCTACCACTAGAATTTGTGGTTTTCTAATCAGATTTTATTTATTCCATACAGCACTGCAGAGTCTAAACTAAATACTACACAAATCTTTCTTTAAAGAGACCAATTTGGAAGTGGTCATTCCTAACCAGAAGACATAAAACTAAGTTAGCAGGACACGAGGTGTGTCAGCCTTCCAGGAGTCCCATAATCCAGGCCTCATAATCCAAGTAAATCTACGTGATTTAGCAGAAGAGGGAAAACTAGGTAAATCTAGAATGCCATTTGCTCCACAGCTAGAGTTCTAGGGTGTAAAACGAGGGCTAAATCTTGTTCTTAGGAAAAGGTAAATGGTTAATGATAACTCTTGATTTAAAAAAACAAACCCCCACAACCAGCAGCTCTGTCCAACTGCAATGTTACTCTCTTAAATGTAATTCTTGCATTAGGGGAGTGTGCTGTTCTGGTCAGATGAAAAGATCTTTTGTAGCAACATAGAGAAGTGGAAAGAGAGTTCAGTCCTACAGGAAGTCCTCTCTTCAGACTCACTGCATACAATTATTTTTATGCCTACATTAGAGGCATTCACTTGAGTCCATCAACAAGGACTCTACCAACACTGCAGTTCCACAAATGTTCAGATGCAGGTTTCTAAACTATGAAATAAAATTTGAAGTAATGCTTTATTACACATTCTTGTTTCAAATCATGAGTGAAGAAAACAGTCCCTGAAGCTGACAATTCAAAAGGTGACATTTGGAAATGCAAAATCCTTCTGTCATGACACAAACTGCAGGGAACAAGCTCTAGGCAAGTTATACAACCATCACATGACAAAGAACGAAACATAAGAGCAAACTGGAAACATCTGATGTTACACACCTTACACTTTGCAGCATCTAAAGCAAACACTTGGCTTCAGCAGGGTGATTCACTGGCTGCCTCCAGAGGACAGCTCTGTGCTTCTGCACATTTATCAGGGAGCCACCTCATACCAGATGACACAACTCATTAAGCACAGACAGCATGTCCTCAAGCAGAAATGTGGTTCAGGCCTGCTTTAGTCACTCTTCTGTCCAATTTCAGTAAAGTACATGAAGTTTTCTGAGAGTAGATTCCTACTATCAAGAAAAGGAGGTCCTCCTGTTCAGTTAGAAAGCAGGCTAAATTCTGCACTATGCTAAAGCAGATTAACCCCACAGCTTGTTCCTGTCTAGGGAAGTGGGGTGAACAGCACACTACAGAATAACCTGGGTCACCTCTGCTGAAGATGGGCCACCAGAAACTGGAATGAAACACAATAAGCTTCTGTCCATGATAATGGTGCTCAACTCCTTTAGTCCATGAGCTTCTAAATGGAAAATACAGAGCCAGCCTTTAGAATGGGAATCAGAACCTAGGACTTCAGCTAAATCTTACAGGAATCTCTATTACATCAATAGAAAAAGATAGATTTCTTTTCCATGTAGCTTCCCCCCTAGAATATTACTTTTTTTTGAGGTGAAGATGCCCTACCTCCAAAAGGCAACATGGAGAAAAGCCCAAACTCAGAATACCCCAGAGCCTGGTGGCGAGGGGACTCTGCTGGAATTGGGGAGCTACAGGCTTCCATTCTTCGTAGAGCTAAAAATCTCCAATCTCCTCCACTCTGGGTGGTTGCTTTAACCAATTTCCTGACCCTGTTTGCACTTTGGGATAAATCTTCACTATGAGAGAAGTGAGGCACTGGAACAGGTTGCTCAGATAAATTGTGGATGCCCCACCCCTGGCAGTCTTCAAGGCCAAGTTGGACGGGGCTTTGAGCAACCTGGCCTACAGGAAGGTGTCTCATAGCAGGGGGATTGGAACTAGATGATCTTTAAAGTCCCTTCCAACCCAAACCACTCTATGATTCTACGATAAACTTAATATAGCCCACGTAAACAAGTAGTCTTTCTTTCTGAATACAGAGAAAGGCAACATTTACATACTGTCTCTATATTGCCTCTGCTCTGGCATGTTTTTGATGTCTGGCTTCTGGCTGCCCCCCTGCAGCCTGATGTTTTATTCAATTACAGGTATTAGGGAATTCCATGGTCAAAACAGGAGAAGCAATAAATTCAATCTGCTTGCTAGGATTAGGCCATTTTTTGATGAGTGACATGGGCTGTATCTGAAACTTCTGCAGCTAAAAGCTTCTGAAGTTACAACTGCGGTAGAATCCAAACACTCTGAACATGACCCCTTGCCATTACAGTTAGTTGCACAGACATACTTTGTCTCTTCACTGATAGCAAGATAAGCCTATGAATGCAGCTAAAAGAGGGGTTGCTCTGAAGACAGTGGGAAAAAGTTTGACTGAAAACCTACTGATCTTGAAAATTCTAAACAACATTGCAGCTGACATGACAAATACTTAAACATTAGATTAAGACTTCTGATTCTGCTAACGACCTAAGGTCAATATATAAGAATTTTCACGCTCATAAAAATTTGCAGGTATTTGGCCCCAACTCAACCCAAAATTACACCTAAAAAGGAACTGATGCTGTCAGACTCAGCAGCAACACAGAAAGGCACAGTGTTGCTACCTGCAGCCTCTTCTGTTGTGAAATGTTTCTACTATTATACCGATACTAAACACCTGCAATTCCCACTGAAACCTCACATTTTTGTTGAAAGTGATCCAAAAGTGTTTTTCAGGGTCTGTGTTAGCTAAAAGAAAGAAAGAAACCAAAACCACCCCAAAACAAACCACCTCATCACCGGCTAACTAATAAAGGCTTTTAAAAAATTATTTAAATCTTGTAAATTTGTTTTAGCATTTAAAATTTAAAATTCGGTCTTTTTGGTGTTTATGTGACAAAGGCTCCTTGATTCTCCACAATGAACTCTTTAGAGATCCCTACCAACAAGGAATTATTTTTTCCAAGATCTCAAGCACGTTACTACACAGGGAAAGTACATAAGCTCAAACATTAAAAGCATCTATGACAAAGGTTGTTTTTGATGAAAAGCTTTCAATGATGTTAATAAATATGTATTACCAGAAAGAAAGGTATATGGTAAAGCAGTAAGCAGGGTCCAGACACAAAGATAAGTCTATGCCATTGCAGTGTTCTCTTCAAATTCAATTTGCTCTGTAACCAAATATGTTTCAGAAAGTAACATTCCCACTGCTTTGGCAGCCAAAATGAACTCAGAGACAGAAAGAAATATGTAAGTAATCTACTTACCTGTGCCAAACAAGAGGCCAGGGATGAAACAACTAAGTTGGCTCAGTCATATGGAAGTTGTCATTCCAAACCACAATAAACGGAAAAGACACATGCATACAGTGGAGCTCCTTACCATACATTATGTATGGATCAATCTATCCCTCTACTAAGGAGCTGAGACAAGAAAATCACTCAAAAGCTGGAAAGTAAGAGTGTCCTTTGTACAGACGCCTTTTTATTGCTTCACTGCTGCCTGGATGCAGATCTAAATTTTCTCTTGCTTAGACCATCAGGGTTCAAGAACTGAAAAAGACCTCATGAATCAAGCCTATTCACCTGCAATTGCAGCTCCATTCCTCTCTCCTTTATCATACATCAAGATCTATCATAAATGGATTCTACATAAAAGCATCAAGACTGATCTTGAAACAGTCAGTTTTTACATGTACATCTCTCACTGGAGCACAGTTCCATAGCACCACTCTCCTATGTAGCCAGGAGGTTTCTTGTAATTAGATAAAAGCTATTCACAGACATTTGACATCCAGCTGGGCTCTAAACCAGCTTTGGCATTAACTATTTCTTTTAAAATCCCTAGTGCTTACTTACCTGTTACAAAAAAAACCTCATTTTTAGCCTGACCAACTAGGCTCTTCAACTCTCCTTTTATAAAACAGTCTCCTCATTCTCCTAAGTATCTTAATAGCTCTTTTCTGCAACACCTGGAATCATCTTTCATCTTTTGTAAACACAAATTATCAAGTTACAGTGAAAGTCTCTGCAGAATCCTGCTAAACATTCCAAGCCATACTAGCAATAACTGCCCTGATGCATTTTATGGTCACAGTAACCTTCACAGAAACATTATACTGGAGATCATACTCATCTTGTAAGTCAAATAGCTTGCCTACTTCCTCCTCCTCAAGTTTCAAGTGAGGAGATCCCCATCTATAATTTATTAGTTTGATGCATGGCCTTGCATTGTATATAACTGCATTACACCCAGTTCAGAGATACCGTTAAACAACACTCCTTTAGGCAGTTAACGCATGCTCTTTTTGATCTTTTACCACTTCTGGAATACAGATTTCCAATGCCATTAGGGTTGTTTGGCTGATCAGATTTGCTGAAATGCCAAGTATTTCTAAAGTATCATGACAGCTCAAAGATACCCAAGTGCATTGGTTACCAAGTGACTAAGGGATATAGTTACATTCTAGGCTACCTGTGCATCATGCTTTACCATTCAATTCCTATTTCTTTTTTTACCCACCATTTAGAACAAAATAAAACAAAACAAAAACCAAAACCCCCAAAAAACCCAAAAGAGTAAGTTATATTGACTCGGCCAAAGCTCTTTTGAAATCGGGATCAAAATCCACTCTATTACACTTTGAATTTTGCAGCTCAAGAGGCAGGGAATGTGCAGGTATCTGGCCTCAAGACACCACAGCATACCTGCAATTCTTTAGACCTTTATTCTCTACTCCACCTATTTACTTCCCACTTGCCTTCATGTCCCCAAAGCTATATCTTATATAGACTTAACCTTATCTGACATTCAGCCTCTTTTTCTATATGTCATGTTCCCAAGTACTTCAGACCTCTGTCCAGCCCTCTGAAGCTGTGCAGAAATGCTTACCCACAAATGTACTACTTGTCCAGACCCAGCAGCACAAGATGATCCAGCAACATACATTTACATGCTTCTGAAAAAAAACTCCACCCTTACAAAACCCAACACCCTTCTACTTAACTAATTTCACGAATATGAGCCTAGATTCTTTTCCATCAGAAATAACAGATCTGTTTTTCAGAGGAGAGTACAAGGCTTAGTAACTGAAAAACAAAATGACAACATACTGAAATCCTATGAATATAATCTGCAGTTGGAAGGCTATTATGGGCAAGTCAGTGCTCTGGATGGTATTTTAAAGACCAGTGAGAGGATGAACTGAGGAAAAAACCTACATATAGAGCTCTATGGGCACATGAATAAGATTCCTGGTCTAGTATGTGTCATATCTTTGCTGGAAAGGAATGCAAGGAAACTTGGGAATGCATATAGTGCAATTAAGAGAAAAGATAGAGTATTTTCAAGGTACATTCTTCTCATTCCAATGCAATCTTTCTTTAAGCAAGAATTAGAAGGTGTAGTAGGTATAAACCCAGACCTTTTACAAGCATTTTATTGAAAAGGCTACATATATATCATGTCAGATTTACAACCTGCGCAGAATAGCACTCTTCCAATACACATGGGCCAGAAATCCACAGTCAAAAGTGATCAAACTGTCAACAGTCAATCTCAGAACCTCATGTTTGGCAGACCCCTTGCATCCATTTGCTTTGCAAGTCAGAGAAATGACTGGAAGTTAGGCTCATAAAAGCCAGCCCTCTGTATCTCTCTTCAGCATTTGCTAACATGCACTTTTATTTTTCAGCTCTCTTAGCTCATTCATGCTGGAAGAGCTTTAACTGGTTCCAGTTGCTCAGACTGTCCTTGTAACTTACCAAGTCTTTTCACTCATCGGTGCATTGCTTAGTCACCAGATGTTCCCCAAAATGGTACTGCCAGCAGTGTCACACTACATCAGAGTGAAGCCATTCTGCTTTTGACCCTCTACTATCAAACTCTGGGGGGAAGAAAACAAAAATCTCCTAAAGAAAAAAAACAGTTTATCTTCTCAAACTCCCAAACCCATCTTGGCCTTTAGGCACCCCGAGGATCCATCTGAAAGACAGATTCATTTTTATGTATTGTCTTTTGAAAAATTAAGAGTAGAAAGTCAGCTATGATTTCTAAGTGAATTTAAAAGCTAGGTAAGATTAAACCTTTCAGCTCTTTAAAAACTGAACAATTCTGTGCCTGACCACCAAATAAGAAATAAAAAACATGGAAAAACTAACAAAAAGTAAAAATAAATGTAAATGTCAGTATTTTTCACATAATTTTCTAAATCCTTCCCTATTACTTAGGGAGTTACCGGGATGTCTTCTGGCTGCATAAACTGTAACACGCTAACTCTGTCAAGAATACAGTGCCTTTCAGAGCACAACCTCTTCAAGGCTAAAGCAACTGAAGATGTAACACAGTAGCACTTCACCTAAATGCCTCTTTCAAGAGACTAATCTTAAATGCAACTTGTGTAAAGAACAGAGAAAAGGAGAAAGGCTGACAACTCTCCATAGGCTCATCTTTCTCTATCATCTTCACCTTACAATCTGATTCTTAGAAGGCTGCAGTATCATTAAGTTACAGCTCCAGGACCTAACAGTTCATTCCCTGCCCTCTTCCTAGGAATCTGATTGTTTCCACATGCTTTAGTAATTTGGTTTCTTTTTTTGGCTTGTTTTTGGAATCAGGCTTTCCCTACTCTGGGACTTCGTCTCAGCCCACAGTCCTGTTGTGGTCTTTGCTCAGCATGGTCCTCCTACTTCAAATGACTTGTCCATATTCTGTAAGATTTTCCTAGGGTTGTTGCAATACTTCATTATGAAGAGGTCATCATGAAGCCTACTTATGATCCCACTCACAGTAACTTACATCTTATTGAAACTACAATTTCATATTAATTCCTTCTAGGAATTATTAATGAAGCAATAATATAGACTATCAGTTTGGCATTTATAGTTCTTATAGCAGCTCTTTCCTTGGGTGCCTTGGAAGGAACATCCATTCTACCTTTGAATACAACTGATCGTCCAAGGGAAACACGATACACATAGTATTTAGGGTGATGGCACATGCGTAGAGCACCAAAGGGAAAGTAAAAGTGAAACTGCTGGAAAATAGGCTACTGGAGAAACTAATTGGGAACAGGCACAGGAGATAAACCACATACTTACAGAATAGCTATTAATCAAATAAGAAGGAAGGTGTAGTCAGCTTCTCTACTAGCGCTAATACCATTCATTAAACTGACACACATCCGAAAGTTACTGGGTGCCTTAGAATCACTTGAAAAGATCTGAGGCTCTTTAGATGCTGTTCTAGGGCATCTACTCCAGACAACTGCATTTTCCAGAAGGACAAGTGGAAAGTCCTTTGCAGTGTGAGAAAGAGCTTCTCTTTGTCAAAAACAAAACAAGAACAGCACTGTAGAAAGCTGTATTTACTACCAGTTAATCTGGTCCTTCCAACTTTGTTTGCAACCCCATGTAATTACACTGTTTCTTAATGGCTTTAAGTGGCAGAATTTACATGCTAGCAATTGGTCTTTAACTCTCATTACACAGAAGCTGTTTATATTTGTGCACAGCTAGCCTATATGTTTGTAATGACCTTGTTATCGTTCTCCTCTTCTTCCTTTCCCTCATTTGGATAATAAACAGCTTCAGATGTAAAACAGATTGCTGCATGTCTGCAGAAGGAGGAAGGGGAAGGGAAGTTACATTACCATGATTTTAATGAACTTGAAGAGTGTCATGATCATGTAAGGCATGCAAGCTGACAAAACCTCAGTCATTTAACAGTCAAAAAAAAAGGACAACTATTATCATGTACTACTAATAACATATGCACAGCCATATCTATGCAGCCGTGTGCTGCTGATTCATCCATTAGAAAAAACAAACCAAACCAAATCAACCAACCAAACCACCAAAAAACAGAACAACAAAAAAAAAATCCCTGGATTCAGAGTTGCAACATTCAGTTGAAAGATACATTCTGGCAAAAGTGTACCTGGTCCTGCCCAGAAAACAGTAGCCTTGCACAGGTGAAAATGAAGGAAAGGGAGATTAACCTCCCAGTCTCTTTCTGTCGCTACCTTGAGGCCCTCTGTCTCCAAAACAACTTTTAATACCAATGGAGAGGCATGGAGACAGAGTAATGACAGCTTCTGTAAACTGTTGGCATGGCTGTGGCAGCCTGGGTGTAAATGGGGAGCTTGCTCTGCCTTGAGAAACTCTGGAAAAATAATGACCAGGAGAGGTGATCCACAGCCTCAAAGGCTTTGGTTTCCTTCCCAGGCTGTCTTCTACCCTTCACAGCTGCCATGTGCCTGATAGAGGTCCACAAGATAAAACAGCCACAACTACTTCTTGGAGTACAAATAGAACAAGAGAAAACAAAAATTAATTCAAAGCTATTTCTTTGTAAACAGTAACTCTTTGGCAGAAATCTGAATACTGCCACAGCTACAGCTATACATTAAGGATGCAGCACTATGACATGAATCTCAGAGGGTAGAACTATAAAATTTTCTGGGGCCTTGTCTAAGAATCTGCAGCATTTCCCAATAGATGACACATCAGGATGTATTCATACTGTACATGTGGTGAAAGAGAATGTAATAAAAATCCTCTATGCATGAAGTTCTAGCCTTCCATTGCAAAGCCTACTTAAAAACACTGTTTCTATAAAAGCATCATTTGTTTTTAAAGAATTAGATAATAAAATTGTGAAACTTTTTTCCCTGTTTAATAAGTTAGCAATCTTTGTGAACTTCATTATTTCAATCAACCAAATTGCATCCAATTAAGAGACAGAAAATGATCTCATATTTCATGATTTTCATCATGAGCTATTATAAGTTATTTTAAACATTAGGATATTAAGTGAAAATAATAACTAAATCTTTTTCAAACTCTTCTGCCAGCATCTCCGATCTTTGATTCAGTTCAAACTATATCATCAGACAAACTTTCTACTTACATTAGAAACAGAGTAGAGATCCTACATAAACACCCCTCTCTTCCCTCTCCCTCGTAAAGCAAATAATACAGGTCTATTTCTTTCTCATCATGAGCATAGTCAGAAAAGAAATCAGATGAACCAACTGCAATGCCAGGGGACTATTATAATATTGCCAGAAGCAGACCTGTCAAGCTTAACATGCTTCCTACAAGATTCATCCAACTAATTCCAGGCTCAGCCCACAGTAGCACCTGAATCTCAGCAGTTTGAACTAATCCCTCACAGCCTCGTGGTCTAGACATGACTGACTACAGCCATAGAAACCAAGTTTTAGGGGCATTCTTTACCTGCAACTTAGGTCTGTAACTCCATTCCTAACATGCACCTCCAAGTACTGATACCATCCTTGTAAAGTGTGAGATGCTAGATGCTCATGGAATTGGATGAGTTCAAAGAGTTCAAGTGCTTGAGGACAGACAAGGGTCTTGGGTACAACTGTGAAACCACTCAAATTAGGTGTTTTCAGGATGTAAGCCTTACTTATTTCAGCTTAATATAGCCAGGCTTTAGCCCCAGAATGGAGACATCTTATTTAGGTACCTAAAATTATGTGCAAGTTAGGACTTCAAACTCCCATTATAGCAAGTGGAGATCCAGTCAGTACAGACAGTGGAGCCTGGAGAGCTATTCAGTTCAAACTGATGCCAGCTGAAAAGCACTGACTGTACTATAGCTAGTGACTAAATCTTCACTAGTTATAATAGGAGCTTAGATCCAAGGCCACATATAGAAACACACATTCAGACACCTAAAATTAGATGTCTTCAGTATGCAGCTGAAGCACTGATATTTCAAACAAATGTCTCCAGAACCTTCCTACAGTCAGGCTGGGTCTGCAGTGTGGAACGTGCAATGTAGTAAAAAGAGAGAATAGAGGAGATTAGAAAAGATACAAAGGAATATGAACTCCTCAGAATATATAGGAAAACAAGACAAGAAAAGGTGAATCAGACTGAACACCTTACAATGAATAGAGTAAGTTATGAACTCATTCATATTCCACAATGCGTGAAACAAGATACAATAAAAGTCAGAAAAGTATCTAATAGAAGAATGAAAAAATAACCAAGGCAAGCACTTTCTCCATATAAAGATATTAACACATTTTAAACTGAAATCAATGATAGGAAAATTAAATTTTCCCTAAATCACACTACAGTCAACACTGTAAAAGAGATGTGAATTAATGCATTTCACTTTTTAGCTGGTTTTTATTGTGTTTGTTTTTAATTTGCTGCTGCAGAGGGTGATAAAACAGCTCTAGTTTGCTTTTTAATAAAACTTTTGCCAAATTTAGTTTTTTTCTGGGAATAGCATGTTTTAAAAATCTAGTATTTATAATCCTAAAAAGGTGAGCGTAGCAGTAATGTGAGCTGCTCTTGGCAGAAAAACAGCACGCTAAAGTAAGCTTTTCCAGCAACAGTTTCTTGCACCATCCCTGACTGCCTCTTTAAGGGCTGGAGGAAACTGGGACCACCAAGACCTGGGTCAATTATCAAACTTAATGGAGAAGAAGGTCAGGCAGCTCCCAGAGAAGGCTGAGGGAGCTCTATTACGAGGCTAATTCTCATGGCCAGTCTCAGAGCAGAGACAAACAACAAACTTCTGGATTGTTATGTTTTATTCTCGTCAGAAGAGTGACCTTGTTTTGTTCCACTTTCCAAGATATGAGTTAGTAAAACAAATCTGAGAGACAGTCCCGAAACGAGTGAAGACTGTCTGTGCTCTAAAGCAAAAAGGACTACAGAATCAATTAGATATACCTGAGCCAGCTTTAATTCAGCACAGTCCTAGCAGTAGCACTAGAAAAGCTGTAGTAGTGGGGCTTAGAGGCAAGTTTTACCTGCCAGTGGTACTTGAATTACGGACTAGATTTCTCCTACATGTCAAAAGCAATGCATGAGCAATCTACATGCACTACAGTGAGGGCTTACATCCATCATTATTTCTTTACCTTACCAGAATGGTAGTTTTGCCATTTCTCCATCCAACTTTTATGCTAACCTATCTGTAAAAGGCAGAAGAGCAAGTCTGTTAAAAAAAATTTGCAAGGGCATTCATGCACTCTGTTTACCACTCTAACCTATAAAAAGAGCACCTCCTACTTATAATTGTTTTGGAATGAGATAGCTCCAAACCAGGCTGCTACAACCACACTTTGTGGCTACTTTCTCTTATCATCTTGCTGCAACACAATAGAGAATGAAGTCTCCTCTGCAGTCATGCTCCTGCACAGCTGATCAATACCCATGTTTTTATTTTTAATTTGACTGTTGGTAACTGGACATAACAGACATCTATAAAACAATTTCTAAAATGCGTATATTGAAGGCCACTTCCGAAACAGAAGCTGGTGTTGCAAAGCTCAAGTTAATCTTAGAATGAAGTTTGTGTTTCATTATTGTAATCCCGGAATTTATGTAATCATCTTCTCCTCTTGACTTCCTTGAAAACAGTTTTCAGAAGTACTTTTTTCCTTATTTTAAACAGAAAAAATGAGGTTAAATTTGCTTAACTTTTATCCCAGAGACTAACCTTAATACTGATACTTCATTTTATTTCAAAGCATGAAGTATTTATGATTCATTCTAATTTACACAATTTTCTTATTTTATTATGTAAATGGCAATTTTCCTTTGCAGAGACATACAGAACATGGTCTCTCTTACTATGTCAAGTAACATTTAATGGCCCTTAGCTGCAACTTGGGGCTGTTATAAAATGTGCTCAAGATGAGTCATCTTCATTCATTTATTCTGCCATGGGAAGAATTCATGAATGAGTGATCTGCAGTAATTCACTTCTACAAAGAGACCCATTCATACATTTCAAACCAGGTTTTCTGAATCACTGTAATGTAGCTGATTATTTCCCTTTAACAGAAGAAACTTTTGGCTTAAGGAAAGTTTCCACAGAAGTCTTTCTTCTAGTATGTGAGAACATTTTCATCGACTGACAAGAGCTGTTCTGAAAACAAACATTTTGGTCTAACACATGGATACACAGAGAGATACCTTCCTATCTATCTAGCAAGATACTTTGGGAAGCAAGAGAAATGGTTTAAATTAGTTACATCAAGAGGGAGCTGAAAATATTGCTGTAAGTCAAACTACTATGCAACCAAAGGAAACATTTTATAAAACAGAAGAATGGCCATTTACAAATTAAATACAGCTCACCTAAGCTGTATTTAAGTTAAAATACATACACAATGGAAAAGTAACTAAGATCCAGGATTGCTAACTACAGAAATATAAAGCAACTACACTTATTTTACAGAAATACAAATGCAAGACGCCAAGATTAAAATACGTAACTTATTTTAAGTCATTAAAACTCCACCAGAATAAAGAAATGTGATTCACCAAGGAGCAAAGGTCCCTTAATCAACCACTGCTGGATTTAAACACAGGAAATAATCTTAAAAGCCTTTTCACACAATTTTAACTGTCATGGAAGAGGTCTACATTAAGAAGCCACTTCTCATAGTTCCCAAATATTTGAAGCTTTGCAGATCCCCTGTAAACAGAGACCTGGGTACAAATGCAGACTCTTCTTCAGAAGCTTAGCTCACATTAAAAAACACCGTGTGCTTCTCCATTAATTGGTGCTTTAAGTTTTCATTACTTCATTGATTCAAGGACAGCTCTAAACCAGTCACTTTATCCACACCTCCTCTCTCTCCTGGAGACACAGACTGTCCATGTTTTCAGGTGGAGAAGTTTTATCCTACATATAGTGTAACCAAAGTAAGGATAGTTCTCTTTACAAATAAGATAACTGATGGGAGCAGAGCAAAGATTGATGGAGAATCTTAGTGTTTCCAACAGACAGGGATATGATGCAAGAAAATACAATTAACATTATGCTACATTTATGAGCAACCCACATTTACTTCAGCAGACAGCGCAATCTCAAGGTGAGCTGGCCAAGAAAAAAAGCACAGGAGAGATCTAGAATTATCCAAGGAAGAGTGGCTTATCGGATCCCCCAAAACCACAGTACCTGGCTATGTGTACTTCTACTGGGGATGCTTTCAGAAGCAGCTTGCTACCCTTCAGCTTTCATTCTTCCATTTTTGTACTATAGTTACATAATTTCAATACATGCCCATGGAAACTGCCTTGAAGTTCTGGATTTACATTTTACTGTTTTCATCTCTGTAATCAGTGTGCAACATTCCAAATTCTTGTGTAATCTCAACTTAATTCTCTTTTTCTTTGGATATCTTTTAGTAAGACCTTACTCCAAAGAGACAATGTATTTGTTAGCCACCATTTTGCTAAGTACAAATTAGAATACAGACTTAGAAAAATAGTACTTGAAAACTTTCTGTTCCTTAAAGAAATCTGTATTACATTCTGAACTGAAGCCCTTTTTATTTGTAGAATACTGAACATACCACAAAATATGAAGTAAATTAAGTTCTCAAAACCAGTTAATTCCAGAGAATAAACATCAGAAACTAAGAGATAGTTGTTTGGTGTCACCATTCTATTACAAGTACATAAATGTTGTGAATAATGCATGTAAGTTTTACAAGCCTCATTTTGAGGCAGAAAAGAACACTTGTAACAACATATTAAATGCAATTCATGAAAAATCTTTGCTTTAAAACAAGCTACTAATGCTTTTCCTTAAGGTGGATCCTGAGTGTGATAAAAGACAAAAAATTTTAAGCGTAATGTGGAATATATTTGTTGTACTTAATTCCACTTTTCTGTGGGCAGTATGTGCTGTGGTTTTGCAAAGTGGTATACAGATACATGCTTAATGTAATGATACTTCTTTTTACATAGTACACCACAGGGAAAGCTAAATATGCATTCTTCGCAGAGACTTTAAAGTCAATACAGTCAGAAAAGGGTATAAAGACGGGTAAATATTTACAGGAAAAGCTGAAATTGGACAAAATATTAAAAAACCTTATAATGACTAAATTAAACTCCCACTGACTGCATCTCCACTAAATTTCAGCTGTCTTTGCTTTCTTCATGCCTTTTTAAAAATAAGCATATCAGCATGTTGTGCTGGGTTCAGCAGTAGCAGTCATTTTTCTCTCTCTTAGTAGCCGGTGCAGTGCTGTGTTTTGACTTTCAGCCTGGGAACAGCGCTGATAACATCCATGTTTTTAGTTGCTGCTCAGTAATGTTTACTCTGACC
>JASSUY010017874.1:0-15747 GCA_032466535.1 Forpus xanthops
AACAGTTCCATGTCCTTTTTATGTTGAGGACACCAGAACTGCACACAATACTCCAAGTGAGGTCACATGAGAGCAGAATAGAGGGGCAGGATCACCTCCCTCAATCCGCTGGTCATACTCCTTTTGATGCAGCCCAGGATGCGGTTGTCTTTCTGGGCTGCAAGAGCACACTGCCGGCTCACGTTCATTTTCTCATTGACCAACACCCCCCAAGTCCTTCTCCTCAGGGCTGCTCTGAATCTCATCCCTGCCCAAACTGTAGCTGTGCCTCGGATTGCTCTGACACAAGTGTAGGACCTTGCACTTGGCATGGTTAAACTTCATGAGGTTGGCATCAGCCCACCTCACAAGCGTGTTGAGGTCTCTCTGGATGCCATTCCTTCCCTCCAGAATATCAAATGAGCCACAGAGCTTAGTGTCCTCAGCAAACTTGCTGAGGGCGCACTCAATCCCACTGTCTATATCACTGACAAAGATGTTGAACAAGACTGGTCCCAACACCGATCCCTGAGGGTTATCACTCATTACTGGTCTCCAGCTGGACATCAAGCCATTGAGCACAAATGTTTGCATTCGTCCATCCAGTCAGTTCTTTATCCAGCGAGTGGTCCACCTATTAAATTGATGTCTCTCCAACTTAGAGACAATAATGTCATGTGAGACAGTGTTTAACACTTTGCGCAAGTCCAGGTAGATGACATCATCTGCTCTACACCTGTACCTCAGTTCCGTACCCCATCCTAGAAGGCAAACAGGTTGGTCAGGCAGGATTTCCCCTTAGTGAAGCCATGCTGGCTGTCACCAAGCACCTTGTTGTTTTTTTATGTGCTGTAGCGTGCCTTCTAGGACAATCTGCTCCAAGATTTTGCAGGCACAGACATGAGGCTGACTGGTCTGTAATTCCCCAGATCATCCATTTTCCCCTTCTTGAAAATGAGAGTTATATTTCCTTCTTTCCAGTCATCTGGTACTTCACCTGACTGCCATGATTTTTCAAATATGATGGACAGTGACTTAGCAACTTCATTTGCCAGCTCCTTCAGGACCCATGGATGGATTTCATCAGGTCCCATTTCCTTGTATATGTTCAGGTTCCTAAGATGGTCTCGAATCAGATCTTCTCCTACAGTGGGCCCTGAGGTCTTCATTCTCATTGTCCATATATACACTGCCTAGAGTGGCATGTGTGTCTTCACTATGAATTTGAGTATAGAATATGGCTACAGCATCATAACAGGGCTGAAAGGACCTTGAGATCTCACTCAAGTCTATTCTTCTTCTTTAAATCAGGTTCAACTGCTTTTGCACAGTTATCCAACATGATTTTGAAGACTTACAATGAACAGAGATTTTTGCTATTCCCTAGGCTGCAAGACCTATTCCGCTGTTTTGCTAACCTTACTACTGTAAGTCTAGCTTGAGTTTTCTGCTGCTGTTTAAACCTATGGATTATTTCCCATTCTATTAGGAACATGAAGAATAGATTATTACCTTCATCTTTGCACCAATCTTGAATCTGCATGAAGTTTTGCCATTCGTTTCCTCACTAGTGCCTTTATCTTTTTACAATTCAATAACCTCGATGCTTTCAACACTGTCTAGAAATCACACCATGTCTGTTTCTTTAATAGTATCTGCTGTCCTTCAGATTCTCTAACGGTGGTCCATAGCCTTCTCAAATACAATTTTCAAACCTGCATTCAACATCCCCAGGGTATGGTGTTTGGCTTTGCACAACAGGATGATAAAGCTGGCTAATTTTCATCTTGGGATGCCAAATAACCTCAAAATCCTCTTCTGAAGAGTCTAGCCAATTGCTTACTACCTAGTACTTTTGTAGTTGGTTTTTCATAGTATCTATTTTTCTGCATTTATCCAAGCTAAATTTTATCAACTTTTTCTAAAACAATTTCCCAGTTCATCAAGATCTGTCTAAATTCTAGTTCTGTCTCCAGTGTATTGTCAATCCTTCCTAGCTTTATATCTCCTGCAAATTTAATAGGCACTCTTGCTATTTCATTTTCCAGGATACTAATGGAACCACTGAACAATAGTGGACTCAGGAGAGATACTTATCATGCTCCCTTTTGCCCACAACATCGAACCACTGGTTTCATAGCTTCTCACAGAACAGCAATAAAGTTTATATTTAGCCTGAGCTACCTAAGTGAAACTGTGTTTGTCTAGCAAGGTTTCTCTCAATAAACATTCATCCTCTGTGCTTATCTCTACTGCTAAATGGCAGAGAGCCAGGGATTGTGTAGAGCATTGCACACATGATCCACACCACTTTTAAACTTGATCTCTAGCTCACTTTTGTAGTACTCTAGAAAGCTGTCTTCAAAACAAATCTGCTTTAGATGAGCTACTGCTAAGCAGTGTAGACAGACATTAGTAAACAATACATACACTTGGGGCAACCTGATGCTCTTTGACCTTTGTCTAATCAGTAGAGATGAGGCCCACAATGAGCACCAGTCTCATCAGCAATTAAAGTAGGCTTTTAGTCCTACAAGGTCAAAACACAAAGATCACCATCTGTTTGCACAACACTATCAGAGAGCTATCTACCCAGCTCTACATCAGGCCTTTGCTGCTGGAAATGATGTGAAGACACAGTAATGAGCACTACAACAAGTTGTTTTTACTTGGAAGCAAACTGGGTTAATATGAAATCAAAATACTACAGAATTCATAGAGAATGAACATCAGGTTCTGCATCCCTGAACAGAGGAGACGGACCACTGATGTGACCTCTCAGTGAACTCCCTAAAGATGTCAAACTCTGGGTGAGGTCATGTACTACTACCTTTCTCCAGGATGGCTGGTTTTTGCCTTTCTTTTACAGACGGACAAACTGTCAGAGCTGCAAATAACCACCAACCCTGCACCACAGTTTTCAGTATGACTCTGGATACCACTTTGATCATAATGGCATCTGTTCAAATCTTGCTATTTTGGCTTATGTTTTGAAACATGGCATCTCATTCCTCACTCAGCATTGTTGAAGATAACTGTTGTAAACAGAAGCTGCGCAGAAAACACAATGCAGTTCCTTTTTTCTTTTTTTTTTCTTCTTTTCTTAAATGCAGAACTGAAATGTTAGAAAATTCAAGATGTAAATGTTGGAAAAAAACAGAGGCCCTTGACTGCCTTCCCACCTGCAGGAAAATCTTGCAAACCCATTTCCAGGAATTATGCCGTTCCAGAAAGACAACCCATTGCCTGGAATTCCAGGTAGCCGATATAGTCAAGGGTTGTGATCCTTGGGAGCTGGCATACCACCTGCTTGCCCCTGTGCAGCAACTCACAGAAGGTTCCTTGGCTTACTGGGGCTCATGATCAGGGAAATACATGTGGTGTCACAGGCTGGTGACCAACCACAGTGACTTCAGGAGACCACCTTCTGTGCTGCCAGTTCTACTGACTACTTTAGTGACCCTGAGAAATCAACAGGTTTGTCCAGAGCATTTCAGTCAACTCAAATTGTATGACACCACCTGGTCCCAAGCACTTTGTCTCTCATATGATACTGAAGGGAATGGGATGAATTCAAACATGGTGAAACACACTGAAACTGACATAAAGGACTTATTGTTAGACTATATTTGTACTGGTATATGAGCCTAGATAGTGAGACAAAATCAGATTTTATGAAAAAATCAATACAAAATTTTTTTAGAAGGGCTTTGCAAGGAAACCTTTCGAAAATCATATAAAACAGCACATGATCAGAATTAATTTATACTCTGTCACATCCTTCCTGAGATCTGCTCTGTGACAAAAATAAGACAGGCAAAAAATTTAAAGTTGACAAAGCATTTAGAGGAATGAATATACTGTGTTTGGGAGCTGGTAACCAAGTTGTGAAATAACTATGAAATGTCTAAACAGTACATGTGTTATATTAAGAAAAGGCATATTTTAAATATAATTCAAAACAAGCTCTAAAATAACCCCTAAATTATATACTAGTTCTATGCTATATAAAGAACAAAATCTAATAAACATAAATAAAAAAATGAAAAAATACTGTGCAGACATAGTGATAAATAGTGCTTGCAGTGCACAAATTAATGAACACATATTTTTAAACTAAACCTTACAGATTCTGGCTGTAAAAAAGCATCCATTCAACAGTAACTTAATGAACTTCTGCCAGCTACCTCTCCCATATTTAAAAGAGACTTTCAGCACCCCTTTAATCACTGAAGCCTCTACAGTGCCTAATGACAAGCCACTTCTGGCTTGTAATTGCTCTTGCCCTATTTTCATGCCTTTTACTCAACTTTTTAAACTGGGAGTCAAAGTATGAAATAAAGTTGTTTCACACTGAATTAGAATTTGGACAGATCCTATGCAAAATCGAGACAACGAATTTTGTCTGCCTGAAAGAATTATGTGGATAATACCTGGATGCTTAGAATTATGCCAGCAAATCTGTTTTTTTTAAAGATCTAGTTTAAGGTATTTGCGCATAGTTTCATATTATCTAGTTTAAGGTGCATATCATACGGCTTAAGATAACCACATATACTTTCCGTAGAATAAACAAAGAGAAGGTAATCTTTTGGAAGCAGATTCATCCAGCTGCTTCCAGAGATTTAGCTTGTTTTCTTCAGCTAAAAGACCTCATTATATTGCAAAGAATATCCTGCGCTGGAAGATTCCATATGTATTTGCACTGGAGAATATATCTCAAACACATAAAAACCCAAGGTATTTGGAGTGCTTTCCACTGGGGCCACTTGAAAACTCTGTGGCAGAGTTGGGAGGCTGCAATTTATGCATTTGTGAAAGAGAGGAAGGAAACTTTTTTGTGCAGACCAAAAACCCAACAATCTAATACATCCTCACTGGGGAATCTGCATACAGTTTTTCTCTCGGTACGGTGCTCTACAGGTTGACAGAAAAAGGTGCAGAAAGGTGTGAGAAACAGATGAACAGTCTAGTCACTACTGCTGTTACTTCTGCTGCTGGTGGTTATCCTGTCACAGGACTAAGCAGACAGAATGTGCATGAGAATAGTATCTTATACAGACTTCATATGTCTGTTAATCTGACACCACATTAAACCTTTTTTTTTTTACTTTTAGTAGGTTTAAACCAAAAGCAAAAATCCACAAATATAGAAGTCTAACAGGGCTAAGAGTATGTTTCTCATAATAAAATAAAAATAGCATTAACCATCTGCCTGAAACAGCACCAATTGTTGGTCAGGTTTCAATATCAATTACATTTTAAAGTAAATTGATTGTGTTTTGGGCCAATATGAGATAATTTCCTTCTTCTCCATTATTACATTGCATCTGTTCATTTCTCCCACTTTCCGAACCCAACGATTTCACAAAAATATTTCCAGGGCAGATCAAGATGAAACTTTGCTAGGCTTTCAGCTTTTGCGCCTTTCTAAATCCTTTGGAGAAGTCCAAGACTGTACAGTTTTTAAAGATTCTTTCAGACACATGTCACTGTCAGATACCTGGGGATGACTGAATGGTTTGCACTATGAAATGACTGCTGTTATTCTGTTTGGGGTTTTTTGGTTTTTTGTTTGTTTGTTTATTTGTAGGTTTGATCTTTCAGTGGAGAATATTTTTTATTTTTCACACATATTTGTGGTTTGAAACACCCCAGGCAATATATTGGTTTTAGGACTCAAAATACTTAAACAGGAAATGTCTGCATTTTTTCTGTACCGGGGCAGCAGAAGCTTTAACAATTTCGGTCGTTGAGAAGCAAACTGAACTCTACAAAAGGTAGCGAATCTTCATCTTATATGTCAGGGTCATATGGGGGTTGTGTTTCATAATAAGAATGTGCACAACACTACCAACAGAGTTAATCAGTTTTCCTGCTGGTGACTTAAACACCAAAGCAGTGCTTTTGTGTAAAGGGCTGTCTCATTAGCCTAAGTGTTCAAAGTGTGTTAGTATTGACTTGTTCTTGGTAAACACAAACTACTTGTAAAATACAATCTGCAGACAGCCTTCCAGTATCTGAAGGGGGCCTATAGGGATGCTGGGGAGGGTCTCTTCATGAGGGACTGTAGTGAGAGGAAAAGGGGTAATGGGTTCAAACTTAAAGAGGGAAAGTTTAGATTGGATATGAGGAAGAAATGATTTGCTGTAAGGTTGGTGAGACACTGGAATGGGTTGCCCCGGGAAGTTGTGAATTCTCCATCGCTGGCAGTGTTCAAGGCCAGGTTGGACATAGCCTTGGGTGACATGTTTTAGTGTGAGGTGTCCCTGCCCATGGCAAGGGGGTTGGAACTAGATGATCTTAAGGTCCTTTCCAACCCTAACTATTCTATGATTCTCTGAATATAGCCTTCCCATAAGTTTACCTCTACCATTGTCTTTTTCTCTTTCTTCTCATGATACTTAAAAAATTAATCTGCCTTTCTGCTTAAATAGTAGACTTCTAGCAAAGTTATTTTGCAACCAAGGCTCTACTGAAGGAAGAAGTCTATTCAAGAAGTTTGTATGGCTATATACGTACAACTACAGCACTTATGGTGGCAGAAGAGATGGAAAAGAAGCAGATCTTCTATTTATTTTTATCCTCACCCTAATTAGACCTTTTTCTTTGTCAACTACTTGTCTTTGCAAGACTGACTCATACAAGAATTTCTTAGGATACATAAACCTTACATACACAGGAGTGTTAGCATTCAAGTACCTCTGCAGCAGACTTTTTTCACTGCAAACCTAGATCTGAATAAAATAACTTTTTATTTTACTATCCTTTAAAGAATAAAAGATAACAAAGCATTTTGTTAGAAAAACCGTTGGAGAGTGAGTTCTATGTATCTATAAATGTGTGTTGACATCTTGCACTTATTCAAGTGTGTCCAACTTCACTTGTGGAAACTGACTACTGAGTACCATCATTGCCTCACTCACCACGTGGAACTGATATGGAAGACCTGTTCTGTAAGCTACAACTTATGCAGATCTGCAAAACACTAGAGAGAAGTCATAAAGGGACTGATACATATAGGACACACTGTTCCTATAGATAGATACACATGTGTATTTACATATTTATATGCACACAGGTATAACTATCCATGTACATGTTAACAACTAACAAAAAATACCTCCAAGAGGCTCTTCGTTGGGCTAAGGTATACAGTGATACTCCCACATCATAAGCACCACAAAAATACAGCCATAAAATTCAGTACAGGCCAACAGCAAAGGCAGTAACTACTTTTGTCATTGTTCATCACTGAGGTACTCCAAAAGGTAACCATACAATATGTAGTATTAAAAAAAAAAAGTTTCTACATGAGAGAACTGCACATTAAAGAAAAAGAAAACAAAATAGCTGCAGACATTTTTTTTCCTGGTGACGTAAACATACAATTGCTGTTAGCAAAACCTCAGGAAGAAACGCTGCAGCTTTGTGCATGGTGACTAGCGATAGACAGCAGCACCACCTGGTGTTCTCTCCAACCCCCCAGAGAAGGGCCTATTGCTCGTTCGAACCAGAGCCCCTGCAGCAAGGTCCAGTTCTGTAAGCTCTGACTTCTTTAGCCCACTGTGTGCCATAGAAATGTATGAATCATGATGGAAAAGACACTGGCTATTTTACTTTTAATCGGTATGCTCAAGATAATTTGGTTTTGCAATTCTTGATGGAGTTAGAACACAGTGGTCCCCAGACATAAATGAGGTAAAGATTTCCAGTCCTTAGCCCTGGATGTGACTCGTAAATCCTGCTTATGTGGGATTATCGGTTTAGGCATAACCATCAATGGACTTGTGTGTTTTGCCCTGTTTCCCCTTGAGTACCTGCAGAATCAGTTCACTAGCTGTAAGAGTGGATTGTGTGAGGCTGTGTCCCATTCAGACATATCCTCAGGCCATCCTCTCTCTCAGCAACCTTTGAAAAGAAGCCTGAGGCACTTTTAGAAATATCCCTGTCAAGCTCCTTCTACTTCTGGAGTAATATTTTCCTTGTTTCTTAAATTAAGATCACATTTTGCAAATTGCAATGCTAACTTTGAGGGGAACTCCTGGTTAAAAATGAAATTAAAACCTTGGATAAAAACTAAATAAGTATGTTTTTTAATGTACATTACAATAAATATGCATGGGTATTTACAAAGTGTAATTGGCCCTTGTATTTAAAGATAGCTGGATTCCTTTGTGACTCAGAGAAGGAAAAAGGTCACTGATATTCAGTTCAATTTTTCTCTTTTCGCTTTCTCAGAAAGTAAGAGCATGTAGACCTAGAATAAGCAAATACTCCAGGCATAAATAAACTTATTCAGCAGCAAATATATTTGCTCATAAGTCATTATGTTCTTTCACACATGAATACTCAAGCCAAAAAGGCAGGAACTCAGATGAAAACACTTAAATATCTGGGTATAAAAATACATGCCTCCAGCTACAACAGGGCTCTTGCCTTCAGCTAGTCCTATAAAAAGTAACTCAGTACATTCTAAAAAATATTTCCTTTTTTACCCTAAAATGAAAAACCTCAAAAGATACGCAACTTCAATTGTAAGTTTTGAAAAGACTTGTTAGCTAGAACTCAAGGGTTTTAGTGTAAAATTTTCATAGGTGAGAAAAAACCAAAATCAACTCTCAGTCATCTCCATAGGCCCAGCATCCCCGTTCACCCTTGCTTAGCATGAAACGAAGTAGCAAGAACATCAAGCACTGAGTATCTGAAACCACACTGTTTCAGCTGTGTAAGTAAGTGCTGCAGGTCTGCGATCACTCTGTGGGACTTACTGTGGGGTAGGGGTGTGAGCAGAAGACAGTGTATTTCCGAATTATGCCGTTCAGCTTGAGGGGAGGGAGCCAAGAGACAAAGACAGTGGAGGCTGAAGCCGCAGCTGCTTTAACACCTGCAGGAGGACCTGGAACTGGAAAACAAAGATGTGTTAGAATGGCCCACAGTAAGCACTTGGTCACCTTAGTGTAACAGAGGAGTAAAGAGGAAAAAGGAAGAGTGCCACTTTGGTAACCGCGCATTGATGAACTGAGATGAATACTGTGTTAGGAAGCATTGTCCATGCTTCCCATGCCAGGGAAGAGGGTCTGGAAGGCTGTGCCCCCATCCCTAAGAAGAGAACCTCTTCAGAGGTTCCCAAAGCAGAAGCTGTCACCAACGGTTAAACTTTTGTGAAGTATCACCCCCAGCCTGCATGCATGAAAATATGTTGGCTGTGGCCAGTGAAATTGCCAGACAACATATTATTACAATTTTCAGTTTTGAGGACATCCCATGGCAAATTATTATTAACTTTGTAATAATACCTATGTGAGCAGTTTAATGGGCATACACATTAGAGCTGTTAATTTAATGAAGTAGAGAGTAAATGAGCCGTAGTTCTATGCAGTTAGCACTGCCTGACATGACCCATGTCTAGCTAGTGGTGGAACATGCAAGCAGACAGTCACACAGTATCCATATCCATATCCCCAACCTTGCTCTCAACAGCTCAGACCTCTCTCTGGCACTGTAGTGTGTGAACACTATCTCCCCAATTACAGCAGCTATCTATATAAGCCACCAAGAACTGTCAGAGAAGAAGAGGAAAAAAGTCCCAAAACTTTTCTCTAAAACCTTGTGCAAAAAACTTTAGCCAGGGAATGCTAAAATCTTGGTACATAGCTGCAACCATCTGTCTTTGCATTCTTGCATTTTGAGAAAGGCTTTAATTTCATGATTATATCATTTTTCAAACTCACACTGTGCAATCTTCTTCAACTTTGGAAACACTATTATATTAATGTGAAAAAAACTGTGCATGGTGGAAAATCATGTTGGACATAAGCTTGTAGATAAAGGAACTACCAACAGCTACATTTAACATCAGAACAAACTGTTTCAAAGTTCCCTGAAAAAAAAAAAACAAAACACCTTTGCCATTATTTAAAAATACTTTTTTAAACAATCAAAATAAGTATTTTTTAATATATTTTATTATTGCATGTGGAAATTGCTACATGTGATAAAAAAACAAAATGAAAGTTTTTGATGGACTCTGTTATCTTCAGAAGTTTTGGTACATGAGAAATCTAATATTTTTGTGTAATTTCAAGCTGAACAACCAAAATGTCAGAATTTCTGGTAAAGTTACCACTGCAATGCTTAATCAAGTTTCTTTACTTTTACAGAAAACAGTTACTGTGCAATATAGATGGAAAAACACTTGTCTAGTAAGCTGATCTTCTGAGATGGATCCTTAATATTTGCTCTACCTCATTTAAGCAAGTAGATATTACAGTGGCACAAAACTTTTCCTATAAAGAGAAGCTAGACAGCCCAGGATCTAAATTTGCTTAGCTTTGTGGCTAGGTAATTCAGGTTGTAAAAAGCATATAAGAAAAACTTCAATTCTATATCTGTAGAGGCAATATTGGAAGATGTAAGAAAACGGACAGATAGGCACCATTCAGTACAACATTTCTGAATATACATTTTCTATTTATAGTGTGCTGAGAAAACTGATAAGGCATCAGGTAAGAATGTTATGATTATAATTGCATGTGAACCCAGCCCCTCATTGCAAACAGGCTAATTCAGTTAGCAGTTCTACAGAATGCAGAGTAAATATTGGTGCTTGACAGCATTCAACTTGTTATCTATACCCAGCTCATTAGAAATGCTATTTGCTCCTGCTGCTGAAGAATGAAAGCTAGCTCTCCAGGGTAATTACCTAACCCATGGGAGGATTGCTTTGCAGTTAGTAACGTTTTCTGGAAATCACTGCAAATATATGTATGAGTTTAAAGTAATTTGTTGTTAAATTAGGGTGTGATCTATAGGGACAGGTTCTGATGGTAATTGGTCATGGCTGTCAACTGTTGAGGGATTAACTCAGAATTCATCTAGCATTTTCTAGTCAATGGACACATGTGGAAAACACTACGTGTCATTGCATGGCTGTATTACTGTGCGGTATACAGACCAGCATAAAGAGAGTCTAGAAAGAAAGTCAGGAAGCCACACAGGCAAATTTCTAATTCAAGAATGCCTCCACCACATTGCAGAGGAGCTGGGTTCAGGCAATATTGCTTGCAGTGGTATCAAAATTATTGTGAATCTTCATTTATTACTCCTCAGTTTGCAACAGTGTCCTTGTTTGCTATTTTGTGCATGCGGAAATGACTGCATGGGGAAGTGTTCACTTTTCCTTAGCAAGAAGCCTGCTGTCATCTGATACCTTTCTGACCACCATTCTACTCTGTCTAGAGCATAGTGTCATTGTTCAAACTCATCCCCTGGACCTAAACAAGGTTATTATGAATTAGCTCAGCATTAAATGAAAGATTTATTACTAAATATGGGTCCCGCGAGAATCTGAAGAAGTTGTGGTAGGGAATGCAATGCCTGCCTTATCTTAAATAGGAAAGAATCCAGTCTTGCTATGCTAACTTAAGGTATTTTCTCTCATTCCCATTGTACACTACCATAGTTTCCTTTTTTCCACAGTCACCAGAGGTAAAACAATGGTAGGAAGCCAGAGATCAATCAGGGTTGAGCACAGAGAAGCTGAGGACTGCCTCTAGCCAAGTTTGCAGCCTTCCAGGGAGTAGATTCGGCAAATTTAACATCAAAGATGGCCTCATTCTCCAGCTAGCAAGGCTTTCAAAAGACACAGAAATAGCATGCTGCTTTCATGTGGAGGAGAACACTTTGTATTCTTGACAGGGCAAATGAAATGCTAACGCAGAGAAGGCAATTATACTGATATGACTAGTCCGGGAAACAGCATTTAGATGTGCCAGATAATAGGGAGGAGCTCTAGGAACATTCTCATTCCCCTTTTCATAAGCAGAGAGATTATCACCATTTTTCTTCACAGTGCTGAACAGCAGGGAGGCAAATGCATGGAGTGCGGCTCATTTAAGAGCGATAGCACCCACATATCAGAAAACTGAGCCTTGTTCCATAACACATATTTAATTCTGCACTTCACAGGACTATCCTACTGACTGTTACATTTATGAAAAACAAAATAAAATAAACTCCTGACTGCTGCCAGTAGCGCCTTTGTTCATATAGATATTGTACCTACAATTTAGACATATGTTTGCCAAAATGCATTCGCATGTACTGTCCACCCCTCATTTACACCATTAATCACACCATTTCTATCAAATTCTGTCAGTATTAATCACACCATTTCTATCAAATTCTTCCAGTTTCACAAGTGGAACAGTTGTTATTTTTTTTAGTCAAAAAAGATAAAATAGGAGATCTCTGACAATAAAAAAAAATGCATTAAGGAGTAATTAAGGTCAATTTTTCATCATAGCACTCAGGTGATGAAATGCACAGCCATTCTCATCAGCTGAATGAGCTCATGCAGAGCTCTGCTACAAAGAGCACTGAACATGCACTTGATTGGATTTATGCTTATTCATTTTAGAATAAAGCTTTATCAGATGGATGTATCTGCACATCCACCTCTCTCATGCCAATAGGCAGGAAGCTTGGTGTCCAGATTGATTAAAAAGAGGAGGAAAATCTTTCTGGATTCAGGCAGGATCCTACAGTGAGTCTGGTAAAGGACTTTAGTGTTATTTCTCTTTCCTCCTTGCAGCTAGTTCCCTGCTGCTCCCTTGCTGCAGCCTTCCCCCTGCTCTGAACGCCAACATCTCTGGCAGAGGAGAGCTGGAAGGACAGCACTGCTGCACTAAGTAGTCTTTTGTGATATACAATCAGCTTTCTGTGCATAAAAATACATTTTCACAAAAGAAACTGACATATGTAACAAATTTGCATTCTCCTGCATCACAGAAACCCCAAGAGCAACCTCTGCCTGACACTCTGCAAAAAGCAGCCATACCAGGTCAAATTCTCAGCTGCAGGAAGCTTTCCTTAGGAAGGGACTATGCCTCCTGCTGGCCAGTTTTGCCCAAGATGAGAGATGCTGCTGAAGGCCAAGGTGCTGCATAGTGTGTCAGCCTTATCTGGGGAGCACATTCATAGTCTCAGCTACAGGTTTCTCATATTGCATTTGCAGTGTAGAAAGAGTAGAGGGAATTTGTGACACACCACCACCTCTCCTTTTTGCTACAAAGTGGAGTAGCTTTCAAAACTGCACTTTGAACTCAGTGAGGAAAAGAATTTGAAAAACTACTTAAAATTTTAATGATTTAGTAAATTAAGTGCTCAGGTGAAGAGGACAAGCAGCTTATTAGAAACCGTAAATGGAAAAGGTAGGGGACAAAGCCACAATGAATTCTTCAAAAATGGACATTTCTGCTTGGTTTATTTCTCTGCCATGAGGAACTTTAAGAAGAGGAGGTTTGTTGTTTTGTTTTTTTTTTTTTTTTTCCTGAAGGCTAATGGGGGAAAAAAATGCTAGACAAAACCTGTAAATATAATCACGTTGAAAACTCATTTCCTATTATCTGTTAGAGCTGTTCCCATTTCCCAAGCTGATCAGCAGTGGTGTCTGACCTCTGGTGTCTAAAATCAGTATCAAACATTACTTGAAATCAAAGCATCAACTAATTTCATCCAGGCTGACTGCTTCACTCCCTGGGCTACTTTCATTTTGCCACATTGAAGATTTCAAGCCTGCAAAAAGACATTTTGGCCTGATGTTTCTAGCTGAACAGAAACAGAGAAGTCACAGGAAGTCACACTCTGCCTTTCCACAGCAGCAGTGGAACATGCTGCACCACTGATTTTACAAAGAAAATTTTCCCCTCATGTAAAAGAAATGAAAGAAGAAAAAGAATTAATGGTGTGCTATGCCCTCTTGGTAATAACAGTGTAGAGGGCCTGGCACCAGTTGAAAATATCTCAGGTTTACAGATTTTATTAAGGAGGGTGGCATGTTTTGTGTCATAATTTTAGCCAGAGAAGGTCTAGGAGCAGATAAAAAGTTTCTAGATCTAAGCACTGGAAATATTGTAATTACTTTTATTTCACATGCTGTGAGAGAGTTCAAACTAAATTTATGGCAAGATCTTTTAGGTACATTGAAATTAGTCCTACTAAATAATCTTATAGGAGACATTTCCTTTTAAAATTACAGCAGAAATATCCATTCCATGGAACGAGGCACGTGCTTGATGCCATGTATCTTCCTCAGCCTTACAGATGTTTAGGCCCAGTATGTTTTTATTTTTATTATCTGGCAAAATGCTCCTTATTGTCCACTGACATTGGACTGACTGGCTGATCTGACACATAGGGCAACAAGCTCCAATGTTTCTCAAAGGCATAGACCATCAAGCACATACTTGCTGTCCTCAGGAGTCTTCTGACACAAACTGTCTCAGCAAGACCAGCTTGTCCCTGAGTTCCTGGGACAGTGTAGGACAACCCCCCCTGGCTGCTGGCAGCTGAAGTCCTAGTCCCAAGGCTCCAGGGTGAGAATCTTTGCGTTCAGAGAGTATTTAGGGAAAAGTTGGCATACTGGCAACTATTTGGAAAAAAGTAACTTGAAAATGCAAAAGGTGATCTTACACTTCTGTTATTTCTTAGTTTATTCTTTGAAATAAGACCACCTACCTCCAAGCAATGGGTATCTCAAGAGCATTTGTGTCAGATGCTCCAAAGTAGTTTTTAAAGGACATCAGGGTGGGAGCAGAATATACTAACATTCAGCATATAAGACACGCAAGTCTATAGCAGGGTAAATTGTCCTCAACAGTTTCAGATGAAGGGCAGTACCTTGAGACAGCTTTAAAGAGAGCCGCTATTGCAAGCTGATTCAGGATCTCAGCAAGACCATGAAGTAGACCTACATTAACCAGCATTGCTATATGCCCAAATTTCCTCATATTTCTCAGCTACAAGACATCCACTTACCTTTTTTACTGTTAATTCAACTTTGACCAAAGTAATGGAAGTATCAAGCACATGAAAACAGAACAAGAAAAAATAACTCATTTTGATAATGTAAGAGAAAATTTTAGAAAAAAAGAGAAATCAAATTTTCATTTATACTGTGTTCCCTACACAGCTACATTTGGGTCCCTGTGACCTCACAATATATGTAAATTTTAGAATGACTCCTTTAATGTTTTATTGGAAAAAAAATTAAAAAAATATAAAGGATTTTTTTTTTTTTTTAATTAGAAAAGAGCCACCAAACATTCCTCAAGTCAATTAATGTACTCAGCCTATTTTATTGGCGCTTTTGTAAATCTTATTACAGATAAAAAAATTGGCAAATATATTTACACATTCATGAATAACTTGTAAGTTGGATCATAAAAATCCATTAATTTTCTTGAAGAAAACATAACTCACAGGGGAATTTATTAATCTAACATTATTCAGGTAACTTCATTGCTAGCACTGTTTTTTTGCTTCTGCCAAAAAAAATCTTGATCTGGATTCTCAAAAATATTTTGGTGTCTAAGGTTGTATTTATGCATCTCACGGACTTTTCAACTTTTCAAGGCACTAAACAGGTTAGGAACAAAACACACCCTGAATCTGAAATTCTAGTCCTTGAGAAATAGATCAGTATGTGGCATCCTACTGAGGCAACCTGAAGTGACTTTCAGAGTTAAAATTACAAGAAAGTGATAATGAAAACTTACATGTGTGTGTGTGATTAAAACTTTCTTAAACTTTCACCATTACGACTTTTATTTTCGATGCTTTGGTCTATGAACAAAGACAAGAGATTTCTGTTCGACAATTTGCTTTTAAGGGAACAGATGTTTGGATGTTGTTTTTTTTTTATATATATCTATACTGAAAAAAATCTTAGAAGCATATAAGTTATATAAGATCATCCCAGAATAG
>JASSUY010017875.1:3732-28801 GCA_032466535.1 Forpus xanthops
TGTAATTGCTAAACACTTTGATTATATACCTCCCAAAGTAGAGTTGGTGACCACACTGGGAACAAAAGCTGGGGCAGTTTTGTGATCACTGAGTATTGCATTAAAAGTCATTGCAATAAAGTGCAATGTAAAAAGAACCTTAACTCAAAACCCATATCTGAAAAATGTTATGATAAGAAATACCGGTTGTAAGTAAAGCATCATACGCTGAACCTGTGAGATCCAGAGCAACAACTCTGAGAGCCAATAAAGCAGCTTGCTTTTAACCCTGTCATTATCTCAGTCCTTTGTGCCCCACATTGTGCGTCAAAGAGAACTGTCAAGGTTTAAGCCATAAATCATGCAACCTGCTCACTCACTTCCCCCTCTTTCTTCCCCCTCACTCCGAGGCGGGGTGGAATGGGGAGAAGAATCGAAAGAATATAACTCTCATGGGTTGAGATAAGAACAGTCCAATAACTAAGGTATAACACAAACCACTACTGCTACCACCAATAAAAGTGATGACCAGGGAAATGCAAAGGATGAGGATACAGCTGCTCACCACCCAATGACTGAGCTGTGAACTGCCCTCTTCTGGGTTTCTGCTGTCGGTTTTTCCATCCCGGGCATGACGTACTGTGATATGGAATACCTCTTTGGTCAGTTTGGTTCAGGTGTCCTGTCTCTGCTTCCTCCCGGCTTCCCCTCCTCCCTTGCAGAGTGGGAGACCCAGGAAGTCCTTGGTCAAATCAAAATATTCTAAGCCGTAACGAACAGCATCGGTGTGATCAATGCTGTTCCCAGGCAGAAAGTTGAAAACACAGCGCTGCACCAGCCACTACAAAGGAGAAAAATGACTGCTATTGCTGAATCCATGACACTATTCTACCATGTATGTTGAAGAAATCTGATGAAAATACTTAATTTCAGTGTGCTATGGGTTCAGCAGTAGCAGTCATTTTTCTCCTTCTTGGCAGCTGATGCAGCACTGTGTTATTGACTTTTGGCCTGGGAACAGCACTGATAACACCAGTGTTTTCAGTTAGTGCTTGGTAATGTTTTGGTCAGACCAAGAACTTTCTGAGTCTCATGCTTTGCCAGGGAGGAGGGGAAGCTGGGAGGAAGCCAGGAGGAAACAAAGACAGGACACCTGTCCCAAAATTAGCCAAAGAAGTATTCCATTCCACAGCACGTCATGCTCAGGCTGTAAAACGCAGAGCAGAGACCCAGAAGGGTGGGGGGTGCACTGCTTGATTGGGCTGAGTATAGGTGGTGAGCGATTGTATTCTTTCTTGTATTTACCTCGTCTTTATTATTACTGGTAATAGCAGTAGTGGTTTTGTGTTATACCTTAGTTACAAAACTGTTCTTATCTCAACCTGTGGGAGTTGCATTCTTTTGATTCTCCTCCCCATCCCTCCAGAACTGGGGGGAGAAAGAGGGGGGAGTGAGTGAGCAGAACTGCATGAGGGCCTTAAACCACAACACAATGACAGTGAGAAATATTTTTTTTTTAAAAAAATGAAAGAATAATTATTTCTGCATTGGTGCCAATGCTCTCTACATGTACACAAAAAATTGGCCAAACTGGGTCACACCTATAGTCATTTTTCCATCACCAACAATGCAAAACAGCAGACACCTAGGGAACAATATAGGAGGACAAGTAGACCGTGATACTTGCTAGCCCCGAGCACTGGAGCTTATAGAGCCATGGATGGTGTCTTTGGACACTGTGGATTTTTAAATTTCTATTTAATAACTTTTTTATGATAAAGAACCATCTTCAGAAACAAGTGCTGAAAAGAGTTAAATTGTTGGCCTTTTTTTCCAGACTCATCTTAAACAGTTAATAAATTTTATCTGCAGGATCCAAGGTGGCAAGTGGTTGTTTTTTGTTTCATTGTGTTTTGTTTTTCCAAGAATTGGTTCATGTTTGGACTTTTCTATTTTTTACTATATTTACTGAGTTGCACTCCACTGATTCCTTCTTTCACTGGAAGATTGTGAGCTTTGCAGTGTGTCCTCCTCCCCTCCAGACTTTGGAAGACGTTGTGATATACGGAATTGTTTGCATATGGCATAGCAGTCTTGAATCGGCAATAAAATTATAGATGCTACGTGACTCATCTCAAAAAACGTTTCTTATTTTTCTCCAGTACACAATGCCTTTCTATGGATTTTAGTATCAAGGCTCAATATTGTTTTGCTAACAGTTTTCCTTTTGATGTTTTTTCTTACTTTGTATTTAACATTTCATTTACCCGCTGTGTATTACTGAGTCTGTCCAAATCCTGACACTCTTACTGATGCAGCCATTTTTTTCTGCTGTGCAAAATGGTAGATTTTTCCTATAGTTTTTCTCTAGAATGTCACTCATCCAATTCCAGCGTCAGCGCTAAATGTTAGTATTATTTCTTCCAGAAACTTTATGCAGGAAGATACTAGTTACCAGAACAGCAGTACCAAGGCATTTAAGCTTGCTTCAACATATTCCTTCTCCTTATTCTGTTTTGTAACCAAACAGTACCATTGTTGCTAAAACTCTGTCCTTGTAGGTGTTCTCCAACTGTATTACTCCCACTGCTTCACTGTTTGCCTGTGTGATGTACTCAAACATAATGTCTAATGTAATTATCTTCCTCAGGCATGGGCGTTTCTTTTCCTTAGCATGGTGCAATCCACTACTATCGCAAATGTTCATCAATGGGTTTCTGTCACTTTCTTCAACAGAAATACTGCACAGAAGTGGCATTCTTGTTCTTACTATGAACTCCTTTTTGATGAAAGCCTGTATTTTGCTACATCCTGACCTATCCATAAGTCTAAGTAAAGTCATATTCATTCGGTTATCCTATTTGGACGGATCACATATTTTGCTATCCTTTGGAATTATTTTTCTAATGTCTGAAAATTTGCAATCAATAACTTTGAATTTGAATCTTGTATAGTACAATTCTGCTGCATTTTTATTTGTGAAAATATGTGGGGTTTTTTTCCAGTATAGTGTGTCAAGCAGCTCTTAGTTATTTTAGTGACTATTTTCTTTTTTTTAAGAACAAAAATATTTCAGCTTTTTTTTTCAAGGTAAACAATCTCAAATAAGGTTAAACAGCCTCTCTGGATTTTTCTCTGTCTGCTTTAGTGAACTTACAATGAGTAAATCATGCACTGTAGATACTGCTGCCATTTTGCGTGGTACATAACAGCAAATGAATAGCTACTTAGATTTGCAGATTACTTATTAAGAAGATATGATAAAGATATAATCTCATTTAATTCTTTCCATCCTTAGTCTTATCTTCTGATTAGCTTCAGTAAGCCATGCTTTATTTCTGAAAAAATGAATTATTTTTATTTAAATTGCTCACATAAATGTGGAATGGAGAAGAGCACATTAAAAAAAAAACTTTTAGGACAAATAATTTGAAGTGTGCTTTCCCTCTCAGCAGTTCAGCTAAATTCAGCACAATGGGGAGAGGAGAAAGGGAGATTGCTGCATGGAAATTCCTTGTGTCACCCCTTTACCTCTCTTATCAGGGGTATGTACTAGTTATCAAAATTCTGCTTTGTGTTTTTTTTTCAAGTGGCTTCCCATAGGGGAGAGGATGGTTGTATATGTGACAGGTTAAATGGCTAGGAGATGATACCTCTGGACCCCAATCCAGAAAAACAGGTGGATATAGAACACTGTATTCCTCTTGAGGGACATTTTTGAATATATGTATATGTGTATATACATATGTACATGTGCAGATATAAGCATATACACATACATATATCTACTCTCCATTTTGACAATTAATGCGTTTTGCTATGAAGTAGGTCATACATGCTGGATCATTTTTCTCCCATGATACTCAGCTCACCATCAGTTTCAGCTGTGTTACTTATTTCCCACTCCTTATTGCTTCTCTGAAGGAAAAAAAAAATGGAAAAGGAGTGAAGTTAACTGGAATAACAACAACAACCACATGGAAATGGGTAAACAAAATAAATAAAAAAAGATTAGAAGGAAAGGTACAGTGGGAGACATCAAGAAGCCAGAGATGTCATCCTCTGAGATGATACAAAATACAGATGTACTTTATTTACATTTTGTGGACATTTTAAACTTTTTTTTTTAATTTATTTTCTCCATCAATTTAGGATTTTAGATAAAAATAGTTACAAGACAGAAATAACACTACTACTATTTTTTCTTCAGAGTTGGATTTCTTTGGTCAGTGCTGCAAAATCTGTTTCATATGACATTTCTTTGCTGGGTAACCAGAGCTTAGGAGCTCATTGCTTGCCATTATCCCTTACTCCCAATGTTTTTTATCTAACTCTTAGATTCATTCTCTTTAATATGTGACAGCAAAACTGCTGGGTCATAGAGCTATACTTCACAATCTTTCTGGTAGATATGGCCAAAAGAAGGTCTCATCAAAGATATTTTTATCACATATACGCAACAAATTATGAGATGTGTGTGCTAGTATCCTCATAAAGCAGTATCCCTCAGTCCATCCACCAGAGAGACTGTCACTGTAGCTATAGAGACTTGCACATCAGCTTGTTTGGCTTCGGGACTGCTGCTGGAGATGATCCTGATAGGCACATAAGATATAAAATGCACCTTTTGATCTCTGTTAAGGGAGCTGCAGGAAACCAGTTTTAACTAGGCATATAATAGGTCAAAATGATCAAAAGGGTGGAAGAGGAGTTAACTAATAAAAGACTGTGACCCACTGCTCAAGGCAGGTAGCACTACATGTCAAGAGTGCGTAAAAGGCAGGTGTTAAAAGACCTCAGTTCCCTGACGTATGAAGGTTTGATCTTCCACAGGTGTAATGATTTTAATCTCTGTAGGATGCTCATTCATCATCATCGTTCCATTCATCACCGCTGAAGATCAATGGACACATCAGTTTTAGGCCAAACACAGCATATGCAGTAACATATTGAACAAAATAGCTTATGAGGGAGGCAGAAGGCAAGAAGGGGGTATTCATAGTGCTAAGCATTCAATGCTTAACTTAGAAACCAATTTTTCTAATCACTCGATGCAGAAAGACAGATTAGCCTGGAGCAAAATCCGTCACAGAGATGTCCAGAACAAAGCCTTATGGTGCTACAGAAGGAGAGAATGTAGCAAAATACTGTAAACTCACTTTGCTACTACCCTCCCCTAACCCCATGATGGAGGCAACAGGAAGGAATAGGGACTAGCGCATGCTCAGTTTCTGAAATTCAGTGTCACAGCAAAAAATTAATAAGAATAAAGCACACATATAGCATTAAGAAAAAGAAGACTCCAAGGCCCCTACCTTAATCTCTTGCTATAAATCCTGTTGCATATATTTTATTTGGCAGCAAGCTATTTCAATACATAACGCTGACATTTTTTAAACAAGTCAGCTCTGATTTCAAACCCTGGAATAGTAAACAGGGCGATGGTTTCTTCAGCTTAATTCTTTACTTCTGATTATTCTCTATTAAGTGTTTCTTTTATTTTAATTCTTACTTTTAATGTTTCTGTCAGTGAAACAGACAGCTTCATATTAAGAGTCACAAAATCAATTAAACACTTTCTGATATAAAATCAATGATTAACAAAACCTTTGCACACGGTGATGCCTTTAAGAATTATTTAACAAATCTGGACCCAGGTGTCATGCTAATTATAACCAATAATGGCTCTAATACCTTTTGAATTGATTGCCATGGATCTGTTCATACTTGCCAAGGCAGAAATAAGCCAAAGATTGCTGCAGATAGTCTGATTTGCACCTGAAAGTTTTTCAGCCTTTAGAAAGCCTTTGTAAATTAAAAGAAAGTCTGATTGCATGCACTTTTGCCTTGACTTTTTAGGATGGAAATGAACAGTGTGTGACACAGACAATATTAATGAAAAAAAAAAAAACTAGTACAATTCTAGATGATAAATGATAAAAGTAATAATAAGCTCTGAACAGCCACACCACTTACACTGAAAACAAGATAAACTTCAGGCATAGAAATTAATTGTCTGAAGTAAAAAATATGTTTCCTCCCTTTGAGCCAAGTTGCATAGGACCTAGCCTTGGAAATAAGTATACTGGGAACAGTGCAGTGAAGGAGTCTGAAAGTAGTATCAAATTTCACTAGTGTTTCGTTTGCTAGTACAGGATTTACCAGGTAAAGGTGGAGGGGACCTTTTGCCGTGTAAATGCATTCCGTCATTTGCTCCTCTACAATGTTTTTAAGGTTAGAGATACTTCAATATTATTTCAAGGTTTACTATTACACAAAGCACTTATTTTTTATGATACTCTTATCCATGGTAATATATGGATGATTCACAAACCAAGTGATAAAAAGCATGTGCACTGCACACCTTAGAAAACATTAGTTGCAACATTCAGCTGAAATATATATATTTAACAAATTCCAACATTCATATCCCTAGTAGTCACAATAAAAATGCCTAATCTCTTAAACAGTACTTCACTTTCATACACTTAACTAACACTTCATAAGACCAGTAACAATGTATTTACATAATATTTCATAAATATAAAGGAGAAACCAAGCCTTTAATACTCATTTTTCTCTCATGTAATTTTAAAAAAAAACATTTTGGGGGACCTAACTTCAGGAGTACAACTTTCTGGGGTCCATACACAGTTAATGAAGAGAAAGAAAGAGAGGGGTAGAGATGGAAATGCCCAAGAGAAACTCTGACATGAAGTAAAGTGACATTCAGTTTTCATCCAACCTTGGAGGAGGAACCATAAGCTGCTGTCTAGTACTAGACAGTGTTCTGATTTTGACACAAAGATTCAAATCTACTGATGCATACAGGCAACTAGTAGTGTCAGCTCTGATTTGCTACCTAAACCTGCAGTTCAGCATGCCTAAGGGCATTGCTTGGTAAAAGGTAGTACAAGAAGTGGGCTCGGAGGTGCTAGGAAAACAAAAACCTCAGGCCTCATTCCGAGATGCTAGTAGTATAATTAATACACTACTGGAATCAGTATGATTCAAATATTGTAACTGTAATACTCTCAGGGTATTAACATGGTACAAAGGCACAGGCCTCATGGTTCATTCAGTTTCTCCAGATATCAATGAACTACAGAGAAGACATCACTACAAAAAACAAATAGCAGACAGACACTACACCCTCTGTCATCAGTTGGCCTCAGAAGAGATAAATCACTGGGTATCATAGGCATGATCTACTTGACTAAAAGTAAGTATCAAGTGTCATTTGCAATACCCTGTTTGGTTGCTGGCTGGCTATAGCTGCTGCTCTAGAGGAGCATCATGAAGTTGTGGGTCTCCCACAGGTCCTTCATATCATCTACCTGCCTCAAGGGAATGTCTCAGAGTATCTCAAAACAGCAAAAAATGCCTATATTTAGGCAAATGACTGAGTGCCACTTTGCTGCTAGCCAGCAGATTACTGAACAAAGAAACCACTACCTCCCGAGAACAGAAGTGGCAAAATCTGATCCAGACATTTTTTGCTACTTCTAACCCTTGGGATGGTTAGGTGCCAAGTACATCTAAAATGCTAACTATGGACTTTCTTCCCTTCTCTTGAATTAGAGTGACTATTTATCTGAAAGAGGAGACAGGGTAGATATAATCTAATTTATATTTAAAATATACCAAGATTTGTGGTTAAAGATGTGAAACAATACACATTAAGGGAAATGTCAAAGCCATTCATAAAGTAAAATCTGTTTATAGGTTGCAATATAAGCAGAGATTTTATCAAGTTGTTATTTTTTCTACATTATGTTTATTGCAAATTTCATAAATTCTCATTTCATATTAATATTCAGTATTTGTATTATATGTGGACACTATGTAAACATGAATGTTCACATTGTCATGTTGTTATGACAATTTGGTTCATTTTTTATAACTTCCATAAATTATCTATGAAACTGCAAACTAGTTTTATCACTGGCATCATCATTTTCAGAAGCATATTAAATATTTTGTGAAAAGTGTATCAACATAAAGGAACAAAGGGAATAGTTCATCATATTTGATTATTTTATGATATATTTATATAAATACTTAGCATGGTATGTTTGATAACTGCAATCAGGCACCTGGGACAAGCTCACAAGAAAAAGCTTTACATGAGTGTCTGTTCGATAATGAATTTAAATCACTGAGAATTTGCAAATGAAAATAAGAAGATCATTTTATCTGTGTAATTTCTGGGTTTGGTGTAACTGTACTGGGACTAGTACCAGCACGTTTTGAACTCCTGCAGTGACCTGGTAGACCTTTTGCTCCTGCAGATTCATTTTAGTGGTCTGGTGTCTCTAGATAGATTTACCCCATGAGACAAGGGCTGAGCAAATTCATTCATGCTCATGCTTGTAAGCCTCTGGGACCTAGTACATGTAAAGAAGAATCTATGACGTTGCATTAGATTTTAACGGCAGGAGTATTGTCACCTTTCTGGTATTTTCTCTTCAAAGACAGAGAAATATAAAGCACTTGCTTTCGTCTTACATGAAAAGCTTAAAAATGCTACAAAAAAGTAGGCATGACACCAGAGTTTCTCTATAATTGAATGGCAATCTCTCTTTATAGCAGAAGTTTCAAAGTAACCAAGCATGCCTGTTGATTGCCAGCAAGTAGGAAAGTGTGAAACCATATGAATAATCTGGCCAACCAGTTGAATTAGATTTTATTATTATAAGACATCATTTGGCATGGGTACTTACCCACTCAAAATCATATCCCATTTTAGAATTTATGTTTTGTTAATTAAATTAATTAATTTGTTTTATTATGGAATGCTATAGATAGGTTCTATTGGCTTAGAAAATTAAAACGCTTCCAGCCTAATTGGCCAGAACCAATTCATAGTGCTTAATTACTAGCTGATGACACAATAATGCTCTTCTTTCTAAATATCCGTTATATCATTTTAGACTTACATGCATAAGCATTCCTTGGCACCTGAGACAAGCATGTAAAGTCTAACATAATCTTCAACTTTTTGTCAATAGTAGTATAATCGAATTACTGCCCCAAGCATTATGCGAAGAGATGCCAATAAATCTTTTCTATTTCAGCAGGATAAATGAATGAAACCCTGAGGAGTTTTGGCAAGTTAGCATGTTTGTCTACATATCAGTAATTGTTATTTTAGAGGAAGCTCAGATATCACTGCAAATTATTAGACAAATTAATCTGAGATCAGCAGGAAATCAGACAGAACATCACTGAATTAAAGGTAAGGCCATGACTTCATTTATGTTGCAGACACATGTTCATTCCAGCTGGGCCTCAAATGAAGCCTTTTAGGATAAAAAAAAAAAAAGCATTTGCTCTGCTGGAAAACTTCTGACTAACTCTACTCCCAACATGCTCTTTCCATTGGCCTGTCACTAGTCCAAGAGATTTGACAATTTGTGGGGTGTTAATACTGGAGATCATTTAAAACCTCTCAAGGATTATGTAGATTTACTTTGTGCTCTTTCTAATTCCACTCTGTCGACAGCTTCAGATTTTCCAGCAGCTAAACAGTATTTTCAAGGTGAAGCTGCAGGTCTGGGACATCAAGGAATAACAGAATACACTTCAATAAAAGTGTAATTCATGAGAAAGTATTGCACGCTCTCTGTGATATGTGCAACCCAATATACAGTCATTTCACGTGACTGAAATACTCAGTGAAAGTATAGACAGTAATTAGCCACTACTGTTGCCTAGGTTGTCAGACAAAGTTTTGTCAACATGACAATAAAAGCACCATCAAGAAGACCTTGTGGGACCAAATTCACAATAGTAAATATGGGCACCACCAGTGCTTTTTAAAAATTTGTCTTAAGAGATGTCACCCCATTTTCAGACAAAGATCCTGAAAACAACCTTGTACTCAGAATTGAGTGATGAAATGATTTGAGCCATGGCAAACAAAGTGTGATCTTATGGGTCTTAAGTGACAGTATGGAAAAGAAAAATACCGCATTGAAGAAATGCTAGCATGTTAAAGAAGAATACAACACCTTTATAGCCAATTATGGAAATCCCCTTTTAATGATATTATGGACATGAAGGTCCTGATGTATATCCTTACTGGTCTACTAAATAAATTGCAATTATCTGTGACATGGTTTACTTAATGTGAACAAAGTATTTATAGATGAGGTGCTTGGGGATAGGAATGCTGTATAAAGGGACCTTGGCACATTTGAGAAGTGGTCCAATGTAAATCTCAAGAAATAAAGCAAGGCCAAGTGCAGGGTCCTGCACCTGGGTCAGAGAAAGGCACAGAGGTATAAAGGGATGGAGATCAGCCTTGTGAAGAAGTACTTGGGGATACCGGTGAATGAAAAGCTGGACATGAGTGCAATGTGCAATTGTAGCCCAGAAAGCCAACATAATCCTGGGCTGCATCAAAAGAAGCATGACTAGCAGGTTGAAGAAAATGATTCTGCCCCTCTACTCCACCCTGGCGAGACCCCACCTGGGGTACTGCGTTCATCTCTGGAGTCCAAAGTGCAGAAAAGACATGGACACATTAGAGCAGGTTTGTTTGAAAAGTACAAAGATTTGATGTTCTACATTAATTTTCTTTCCAACTACTTGAGAGTCTTGTCTAAAAATAAATATATAAATCATGTAGAATCCAAGTGTATAAACCATGCAAAGCAGGGAAGCCTGATTTTTTAGCCAACCTTAATTAGCATATTTCCACTGTTGGTTTCTTGGTTTTGTTGTTTGTGTGGGTTTGGTTTTTTTATTTTTTTTTTTTTTTTGATTGTTGGTTGGTTGCTTTGGTTTTGTTTTGTTTTCTTATGAGGACTGCAATTCATTATTTTGTCAAAATTAGCCTCCTAGTTCAATGCTTTATCTATATTTGCCTCTGCTTTACTAAGTTACTACTTCTAATACTCACCCCAAACAAGTAATTTAATTATGGCCTCTATTAATAATGGTTGAATCAGTTTTTCTTTGTGCTGGGCAGGGAGTACCAGGAATGTGCTGTTTTTTATTAATGAACAATGCCGGAATTCCTTTGCAAACTCCAGAGAATTTGTGAGCATTATTAGAAACTCATTCACATATGAATCACTACAGTTTTCCTATGCAAGAATGCTTCACTCTGAGAAGGATATGACACACAATAAATGTGCCACTAGCAAACATCTCTTCACTATGCTTTGACTTCTAACCACGTCTTCTTGCCAGACTGTTCAGTAGCTGTTTCTTTCTGCTGTGCAGCTATCCTGACTTCTAAGAAACTTAGAGAAGTCAGCCAACCAAGAATTTACATTCACTGTTGCTAGTGCCCAGAATGTTTCTATTTTTAATCTATTTTCAGATGTCAAGTGAAATCAATGAAAGACCCTTGTGCGATATATTGTTCCTCAATGCCTTCTGAGAAAAGGAGATAATTATGCTAATTCCAAATTCCTAAAAATTTCTGGGAAGAATCTCCTTCACAAGATCGAGCAGAGTGTCCTTCTCTAACCAACCAGCAGAAGAAACAATAGATAAAATAATAAACACAACTATGCAGGATATCTCATATTCATCTGTCTGTCAATGGGATTGCATCAGAAACATAGCCCTTAGTTTTTGTTACAGACAGAAAATAAAAAGAAAGAAAATCTTAAGATGACTCAGCTCTTAGGCTGCACTATTTTTGTTTACAGTCTTCTAGCCTCTTCACTACTTTTAGAAAAGAAAAAAATACTAAGCAGTGCTTTTAACTGAGACATTTCTGTGATAAACCTGCAAGGTTTAGGCGGGACAGATCTAGTCCTGAGTGCTGCTGAATATGCAAGATAAGTTTAATAAACAAAGGCAGACTTATTTTCCATCAAGAGCTTGACATCTACAAAGTGACTGCCTGACATATATATGTCATATATTATGAAATTTAAAGTAAAGGTGCAATCTGAGCACACACTTAGGAATTATATTAAAAGAAATTTGGATTTACTCCCATTAATAAATTAATTACCCATAAAATATAGAGCATAAGTTTTACTTGATTTTTTTCTAATTTACCATCATGAGGAATATGTTTTTACCCAAATGAACAAAAAGTGTATTGTTATGCTGTTATTGCACTGGATCAGGATTAAGAACTTCCACAACTTGCACCACTTAAGGAAGATCTCAACCTTGCTGCTTCTCAAGAGAGCACCAAGATCTCTTCCATTCCAGTGCTTTTGGAGCTGAAACTAAAGAAATGGCTAGGTGCAACTGAGGTGCAAAATAATTCTTCACATCTACAGTTTACTTGTGCTCCCATCACAGAGTAATAATAATTACAATTACAGAATTCCACTGAATTCTCCTGCTGACTCCATTCACCTCCTTTCTCTGAATTTGCCTGGAAGTTATTTGTATTTTATAAAATACAGAACCTACTGTCTTTTGCAAAATGTGTTTGGAGTTTTATTAATGATTTTTCTAGCAATACTCCTTTTAAACACACCTCAGACAACAGCAGCTCACTTACAAAATGCTATTTCAGTCCTTCAGATTTCTGTTTCTCCAATGGAAGCAACAACATTACAGCACAGTTGTAAAGCCATTTGGGATGTAGATGGCCAGGTATCAGCCCTGGGGGATTGCTGAGGTGGCCTCTGTGAGAAGAAGCCAAAGGCTTCCCTGTGCTGTACACAGATTGTGTCAGGCTGCTCCAATGGACCCACACAGGACACATCTAAGCCCAGCAGCCAACCTGGTATAATCTGTGGGAAATCATTATTAAGAAATGAAAAAAGTGATGGACAGCAGAGAAGAGAAAAAAAAAAAAAAATCCAACCCACCAACAAAACCAAAAGCCCACAAAAAAAGAGGGAGAAACAGCAGAGGGAGAACCAAGGTCAGAGCAGGAAGAGGAGGAAGACGACATTCTCCATGGTTGAGCTTGTGAATATTTCATGAAGAACAGGGCTTCATGGAGAGTCCATGCTGGAGCAGGGGAAAAGTGTGAGGAGGAAGGAGAAGCAGAGACAAACTCTTATATACTGACTGCAGTCCTCATTCACCATCCCCACTACATGACATGGGTAAAGGAGAAGGGAATAGAGCCTGAGAAATGGAGGACAAGAGTTATTGCTTTAATGTTTGTAATTTTTGTTTGCTGTTTCTCACTACCTAATCCATTTTAATAGGCAATAAATTAATTTTTCCCAAGACAAGTCTGTTTTGCCCGCAGTGATAACTGGTAAGCAATCTCCCTAACTTTATCTCATTCCTTAAGCATTCTTATTCCTGGTTTCCTTTTTCTTTCCTCCTATCTTATTGAGTTGAGGGTGAATGGGTGAACATCTGGGTGGCAATTTGTCTGTTATCAATGGTTAAACCACTACAGGAACCAAGAGGTTTTTCAAGTACAAGATCTGCCTGTGAGACCAACTGAAATATGTGTCACAGTGTGCGAGTTGTCAAATGCACTCTCTCCTCATTACAATGACAGGAAAAAAAAAACTTTCCATCCAAATTTAAAAAAGTATCTCCCAGAAGTGGATTAAAAAAGCCCAAAACAAACAAACAAACAAAAAAAAAAAAAACCCAACAACAACAAAAAAAATTGCTGTTGAAAGGGTTGACATGGTAGCATCATGTTTGCTAATGTTCATCTCTATGAACTTATCTGGAAAATCTTTCCATGCTTATTACTTGGAATGTGGAGCATGCAAGCTAACTGGAATGCTATTGCACAGAGGAATAGAGGAGCAACACATTTTAACCTAAGCCTTCTGGGCAGCAGGATCTTCTGGGTTTTTTTCCCATTTCCTTCTAGGGTGACTGTGTGCTTTACCGAAATCATTTGAGTGTTATGACTTGCTTCACAGAAGAGTTGTGGAACAGCTCTTGAGGCGTGGTGCATACAGATATTTTTATGTACAGTTCCTGATTTTGACATGTCTAGGTATCATGTTAATTTAAATCTTTTGCGCCACTAACTGTTTCTGAACATATCTCAAACATCCCCAGACTGGTCAGTCTACTCGTGAATTCTCAAGTAAGCATTTGAAAAAATCAGTGCTCATTTTCTCTTTTTTTGCTAAACAAACTGAATGCGGTACAGAACCCTTGATAATTTATTAAATGGTTCTATTGTAGTTGAAAATCTTACAGCAGCTGGTCAACAGCTGCAGCATGCCCCAGAAGTCAGTACCTCAGCTTTCAATCTGTTGAATGGATTCCGTTATATTCACAGCACTGCTTGTGGTTTTCAGTGGAGTGATCCCAGAAAGCCCAGGCAGTTTGTTCCTTTCAGCTAGTCTAAAAGATTAAGTAATCTGCCGGCAACTTTCTCTTAACATTGACTAACTTCTCTGCATGAGCAACCCTTTCTTGTTTTTATATTGAGTCCCTGGAGAGGACAAGTGTAGTTGTTCACAAAATATACAGGAATGCAATACTGGGCAAATTATACCGTGTTCCAAATTACATTAAATTTACTGGACTTTTGATTTTGGAAAGACAAAAAAAGACACTTGTTTAGTCAGAAAAGACACTTGTTGTTTAGTCAGATTAGTGTGGAATAGGGTTTTGGTAGTGCAACCTTGGAACTTGAGAAGCCTGGGTATAAATATGGTTTGGACTTAAGTGGAGCCTTTAATCTAGAAAAGCATATAAACATTGCTTGCAGAAATAAAACTTCTGCTATGAGAATGGAGTTTTGGTTGTTATGTAGATGTTGCATAATACAAACTCAAGCACATTTCCCTGTTGTAGGTCATATACTGTAGTCTTTACTATTGATTCTGCTTCTTACAGAGTTCAACATAGAAATCATTGTTGATTACAGGGAATTTTGTTCTTTTTTAGACAGAAACTGTATCAGTCTTACTATGAATTGATTTTCTTTCATGTACTGTATTTTATCTGAAAGCATCTGGTGGTATATGGTGTCAGACACAGCTGATTGGCCTTTGAACACTACATCTGTGCCCATATCACTTTCAAACCCAACTTCAGCAAGTTGAATGATATTCAGTGCTCAGCCAGGACATACTTTCTCAAGTGTAATTCAGCTTGCTTGGAGAGAAGGTGGTGTTCAGCCACTGGTGACAGACAGTTTATAAATTACTTCAGTGCTTTATCTTTAAAATGATGTATTAAAGACATCGGTTTGATGGGGTTTGGCTCTGGAGCATCCTTCCCTCTTTTTAGAAGTGCTGTAACACAAGCTTGTAGCAATTTCTTAGGGGTTGTCTCTGTAGCTGGCATAAGTTCTACAACTGGATCAGCCAGGCATTTTTCACTGGTCCCAAATGTTATCTCTGAAATAAGTCTGTACTTTAGGCAGATTCACTCAAAATGGAACGTGAAAAGGGTACTGATGATGGGACAGCCACTGGATCAAAAACTTTTCAGTTTGCCAGCCGAGAAGTCTTCCATCTTCAAAATTTACAGCCTGTAGAGGAGCAGGTGCAACTCAGGTGTCTTGAATGAATATCCATTTGCTGGTCAAGAAACATTACTCATACCTGGTTATTCATACATGAAAAAAAGCTGCAGAAGAGAAACTATGACTCCTTGAAGCATGAATATGATCTCACTTTCCAAATGCTAATTCACTAAGACTTACCAGACCTTTCAGAAACTGCTGGAACTGAATCTGTTTTAAGTTACTCTGTTTTAAGTTATTCTATTTTAAGTGATCACCAGAGTCTAGTCTGACATTCTGCATAAGACAATCCAAGGAATTTCACTGGCTTCTCCAGACCACAAATCCCTTCTCAGATCCATCAAACCTTCATATCTCTGTCATGCAACTGCAAAATCAGAAAGAGTTTGTGGGATATCTCCAGGTTGTGAACTTGTGATTTTAAATCAAGGACTTTAGTTATTTAGGTAATAATATATTTGTTTTAAGATAATGACTTTTCTGGGAAACTTTGTTACAGTGTGCCAAGATGGCTTATTATGGAGAAAGGGAGTGAAACCAGTTCCCCTAAGAAGTCAATTTTAATAAAATAATCCCATGTTTGAGCTTTGAGGAATTGTCACTCAGTTTTAACACACATTTCCTTTTCACTTTGTAAAGCATATTCATTAATCATCTGATCCTGGCATGACTATAGATGAAATGGACTTTCAGATTCACCCAGAATGGCCTGTAATTTTCCTGCATAACAAATGGGAAATACAATGAAAAGGATAAGTATACTGCTTAAAAGTGTATTTTCAAATCTTTATCTCCCCCTAAACAGGATTAAAAAAAAAAAAATCATAGAAGTCCAGAAATTCAGAAAAAGATAATGCCAGGTGTTTTGAGGGAAAGCTATGGGAACAGATGGCCTTACTGGAGGAGGTAAAATAAAAATTTCTAGATGCTATATTTGAATCTTGGTGAAGAAAAGCAGCTGAATCTGGAGGATGGTGCCAGCATCTACCCTCTGATTTGAGTGAAGTTCTTGACAGAAATGCAGAACCAAAGCAATAAGGGCTCTATTCCTTCTTATTTCCAAAAAGCAGAATGAAGGCTGACACCAAATTAATAATATAGCCTTCACATGAAGGCTGTGCTCTGAATTCATGTGCACTACCATACGTGGCCTTGTTCCCAACAATTGTGTAAGTATGTGAGCTTCCATAGAGCCAGCACTCCACTGCTGGCACCAATTATGCTTGGCATTGTATCCAAACACCCACTTTGCACCAGATCTGTCAGTATCAAAGCCATGAGGCTGGAACTTTTCCTGTGCTCTGGAATACATTGGTTCAAATAACTCGTCAAAACTGTAATTATGAATAACTGTTATATCTGCATTCTTTGGGACTGAATATCTACTAGAGAGTAGAAAGTTATGATAAAGACTATTTAACCATGGCAAAACATACCATGCCACACTGTAATGTACTGTAGGATCTGTTGTGCAAATGACACCTCAGGAACTAAGGTGTAACCTCTTGCAGTGCTGGTCTGCAGCTAGAAATAGTAGCATGTACCTCCTTCTCAAACCTATATGCTCTTAACAATTTATACATATGAAATAAATATACATAATATTTTTACAGTTTTAAACAAACATGCACATACATTATAGTTATATTTGAAAAGAGAAGTCTAGACTGCATTGAGACAAATAGACCTAGATCATCTAGAAGCCAGCCAGCACTTGGGATCTATGGGATGGTACAATATGAGCTGATGAGACCCATTGATGATCCATGCGGCTAGTCAAGAGGATATTAATCTGTCGTCCACATGGTGTACTCTGTCCTTTATCTGGCTACCTGTAAGCAGTTCAGTTATTCAGCAGGCAGCTTTCTATGTGCAGATTTTCCAGGGAAGCTCTCTGGGCTTTTTTGTGCCTTTTCCCCTGACTGGGGCAGAACACAGTTACGCAGTTGAGCATCCCTGCTGTTCACATCAGGGCTGCACCCTTTCTTGCTTTACAAAAGAGGTCTTGTGTGAAGATAAGCATGCATATTGACTACTAACCTTCACCGTGTAGCTTGTACCCGTAAATTATAACAATCATGGAGAAGACATGAATATACATCAAGATGTTTGGTCTTCTGTCTGAAAATATCTTCCTGAAATACTCTTAACAGATTCAACATTTAACCATAATAGTTACGCAAGTTATTTTGTAAATTGTTCTACAGAAGAATGAAAGCTGTATAAGTAAGAATTGAAAAGTACAATGAGATATGTATTTCTGAAAATAATTTTAGGGCATTCAGTCCAGCTGTGCATCTCTTTCATTGGTTCCTACACACAAGTAGTCAATTATGTGAAATATTTAAACAAGAGACAAACTCTTTGAAACTTGTAACATCATTTACTTACAGCTCTGTTCTTTCATGTTATCTTACATTACTAGAAAATGGAAATTAATTTTTACTACAGCTGTATATTCACAGTAAAAGCAGCTTGCATTGGGAAAATGGACAAACTGATGTAAGCTCTTTCAAATTGCACACATGTGGCAACTGCATGTTATGGTTTGATTAACACGAGAGTAGCAATCAAAATTCCAGCTTAACCCTAATGTCTCGTATTACCTCTCTCTTTTGTTCAAAGCTTTCAGCCACCCCCCCCCACCCCACCCCCCCTTTTTAAAACTACTTGCTTCCATGAAGTTTTCCCAGTTTATTTCCTTAAATCTTGCCTCCCCCTGCTGGTTGTGCAAAACAGAATTTGTGGCTAAACCCCCACTGTCCCAGAGATAATTTATGTGAGAGAATCACCAGCAGTAAGTAAGGATAGTCTTAGTCATGTGTCCTGACCCTGAAGTAGCAAGGGCAAATCTCCATATACACATCGGAGGCTCTTGGACCTCCACTGAGAGTGTAATAAAGTCCCTGTAACCAGGAGGTCCCACCTATCTTTTAAGAATCGGGTAAAGTTAGGAAAAAAACACAGATATGCAAAGCATTATTTTTGGTTGCACATCCAATACATCTATACTGAATGACTGTGTACAGTGACAGAATGTATATGCTGTAAGTTGGTACATTTTCTAAGCTGCTAAAAATTTACTGAGCAGAAAGCAGTTTATTTCTGTAAAGTCTTAATTAGCTTTAATTGCCATAGGTCTATTTATACCTATTTTCACCCATTTATTCAGTCTTTCTTTATGTTTACAAAAACAGTATAAGAGCATCTAGACTGTGATGCTGAAAATGTTTTGCTAATTCAAATATATATGAACCACAGGATGTATAATTTTCAGAACTACGTCTTCATGGGCTGCAATTTACATTAAATTGCTGTTTTGGTTAAATGGCACCTTAGCTACCAAGCAACTCTTTGAATAGTTGTTTCTTTAATTATTATTTAATTTTGTGGTTATGACTGGTTTTCAGTTAAAGAGGGTACTACTGACAAATTCAATTAAAGGGAAATAGAGGACTTAATGGTCCATGTTAATGATTCATTTCATACATAATATTTTATCATTTTCTGTGCAAATTTATAATGAGTGCTTAGCTTGTATTAATAAATGCATACATTTACTCTACATAAACTATAGTGATTAAAATATTTTGCTAATGATATCTGTTGATAAATGCTTTTAAAACAATTAAGTTTTCAAACTAGTTTTAGCAGCACAACTTTCAATGAAAATGCATATTTTTTCATTAAGAAAGAAACACAGGTATAGGAATGTAATAACATATCTACAAGCAATGCTTTTTGATGTTTAAACTGCTTGTGATATGCATCTGCAACACTCAGGAAAACAAACTTTGAAGAATTATGGCAATCAGTTCAATGCGTTATCTGATTTTATAGTATCACATGAAGAAGAATGAGTTTGATAAATCACCTTTACAGGTATTTGAATTAAGAAAAAGTACTTCTCTATTCCACAGAAGAGGCAGAAATTTTAGTTTCTAGTGTTTCTAAATACTGTGTGTAGGGGTGAAAGGGTGGGTAAGTAGCTATTACAATCTTGTGTTGGCATTTTGCATCTTCACTGATGAAGATATATTGCCTTCCAAAGTGAATAAAATCATAATTTACCAACTTTTAAGGATTTTCTATACTGTTTAAGATACTGTGCTGGTTTGGGGTAATTTTATTTTCATCGCTTTTTCTTGTACGAAAAAATTAGTGCACATCATTTGCTTTAAGTAAAGAATGCTATTAGTTTCAACGGTAGATCAGATGTACCGCAATTGCTTCTGCAAACTCCTTGACTAGTGCTACTGGGATAGAAAGTACATTTTTTCAGGGTTAAGGGCACAGGATAGCAAAACAATAGGAAGGAATGAAGAGTTTTAAGAGCAGAATGATAATTCAAGAACAGAAGACTACGTAAAAGTCAAGAACAGTCATGTTCCTAAATCACACAACACTTCAATACCTTAGCGTCTTCTGTATTCAAATTTTAAAGTGATGGCACTCCTTAAGGATCAGGATGAATGAGCTGCAATTAGTTTAACTTCATGACTCTTAGAAGTACTGAAATTCAGTATGCAATTTGGAAGTTGCTGTCAATTCTTCTATAAAACATTTAAAAAAAAAGTGTCAAATTTCTTCGAAGCAGAAGAGTTCTTAGATCCTTGCCTAAAGAAACTCTTTAGGCTGGCAGTCACTGCCAAAATCTTTGCGGTTTGTCTTTCTGGAACTTCTAAGACAAAATCTGTTGATACAGAAATCCTATGTTGTTTAAGCTTCTCAGGAGTAAATAATCAGATTTTAATAATGAACATAGATCAGGATCATCAGGATCATGCATCAGTGATCTCTGCCAGGTGATGCATGACAATCAGAAATTCAAGCTTTTTTTCCTTTCACAATGTGATGGTAGCACATTTTTCAGATTCTATCAAGAACCAAAGAAGCTGCACTATTGAAAAATTTAAGTCTCCCTTTGTATACTTCAGAGCTCCATATATTGTCATATTAGTAGTCATTTACCCTACAAGAATGTAAGCAAATACACAATGTTATTTTGTTTTGAGTTTGTTCTTTTGTTTTGTTTTGAATTTAGAAGTATTAAAACATTTAAGAAAGAAAATATATGGTTGTTTGGCCATGTTTTTTTTTTTTTCCCCTGCTAATTTCCAGAGGAAAGAGATGAAAGTTTTCAAGTACAAGTGAACAGACATCTGAGGAAAAGACAGAAATGGCAGCATAATCTAAGTCATCCATGCAGGTGTTTCTCCACATGGGAGGCCCACAAAGCTAGATGCTCATCAACAGGAATCAAAATAGAGTGGTTGTTTATGCTGCATATTCATCTCCAGTCATTATTTCTTAGTCTAAATTCCATACATTTCTTGCCCAAACCTTGTTTCTGACTGATCTGGTGGTATCTTTGAAAGATCACTACAAACCTGGTAACCTTAATTTCAGCCAGCTGGCCAAAGGTGGCCTGATGTTGGGGTTTTGACACCCATAGCTAATAGCTGCTGACTGGCCCAAGCTCTCTGGAAGCTGATCACAAAGCAGCTGGTGCCTAGTATCAAGTTAATTGAATGGCAGCAGAAAGGCTTGGGAAGAGCACACCTTATTTCATCCACTGACTGTCTCTAGGGTTTGACCTGTAAGCTGGACAATAATAGAAACTAAATGTAGGAAGACTGTCATTACCTTCATGCACTTCTTGAGGAAGTATTTTAATATATAGCTTGTTATTTATCTGGTTTCCCACTTAAAGTTATTCATGTAATAAGGGATTCCCAGGTGCTTAGCAAGTAAGGAAAAAAAATCACCTGTCAAGAAATTCCAGATGTTTACTTTTTAATGTTTTTAAGCTGTGGAGTGCATACAGCTATCAAGCAGGGAGTGAGCCAAACAGGTGACAGATTTTTTTTTAAAGGATTCTTAGGAACCACAAAGACTTTGCAGTTAAATGCTGCACTTTAAGCATACAGGCTGTTACTTTCACAATTTGGCTATCTGGGTGGATCCCTGTAACTGATTGCCAAACAATTCAGGTTAATGAGAGTACTTATATATGTGCTTTACATGTGGCATCTGTGCAGCAAGGGTGGGAATATGCCTGTCAAACAGGTAGCCTCTTAGCAAGGACCTCCATGGAGGGATGTATGCAAGCACGCAGAACCCCTCCTGCTACAATTCTATGAGGACAACCATAAAAAATTTATAGGATTTTTTAATTCCTAATATTGGCTAGCAAAATCATACCTATGTTCTTGGGAACATTTTCCATATTTGCAGCTATAAACTTTATGCTGCAATTATATAAGAACGCAGTTGTTTATTTTGTAGCATGGTCCTCAGAAATATTCTTCATGGGTCAATAGTGTTTATTGTCATGTTGTTACAGATCTCCACTTCTAAATATAACAATTTATATTTCACCTGAATGTTATGCTGTCATTGGCAGGTATCTCTACACGGAATAGCCACATCATAAATACTGTGAGAGAAGATTCTTAAAGAATTACACTCTACCTTATAATAAGTGTATAAAAATACATCCATAAACTTATATCACAGCAGTGTCCTTGAGAAAGCTCATTCAGAAGCTGGGAAGACTAAGAGGAATTTCTGATAAAAGCACATTTTTGATAAAAATTTTATATACAATGAGATGCCATGCTAAGAGACATAGGAAAACACATTGCTAAAGAAAACATGCGAATACTAAATTTTACTGCCTTTATTGAAGACCTCTAAATGTCTGGGTTTTTTTATCTGTTCTTTCCTAAGAAAGCTTTCTAACATGGAAAAAACACACGGACTCAACTGCAAATAATGGGAAAAGACTACCATACCCCCTGGATACCAGTCTCTAACCCCTTGGATTATGACTGCTTTCACAAACTTCACTGCTACATAACCATGTTATTAGCAGGTTGCTTGTATCATCTTAGGTGTAGGCATAAAGCTCCAGTTTTATCCCACCTTTCCTTAATCAGTTCAATAGACTACTCACAGCAGAAAAAAAAAAAATAGATGTATTTGTAGCAGATTTGGAATTTGAATGGTGTTCTGAAGTTTCCTGATTTTCTGTCTACCATTTGCAGAAGGAATGCAGCTATGGGACATTTTTCTCTTCGGTTTGCAGTTAAATAGGATCAATTCAGAACAAACTTTTTTTTATTATAATAATGAATAGTGTTGGATTTAGTTATTGAAAATGCTATTGTCTCCTAATCTTTAATCTGTCCACCTCCTATATCAGTCTGATAACAAGATTATGGCCTGATTTGGTAAGGTCAATATTTAAAATGTAATAACACAAGGTCTCTCAGACTTAATTGCTTTGAGGCAGATGTGTTTTAAAGAAAGGAATAAGAGCATGTAGTCCATAAAGTCTGTCTTTATCTTACAAGGTAGCTACCAGATCTTTAGGATAGTACCTAATTTAGTAAAATTGACCTTTTTACTTATTATTTATTTATTTTTCTTCTTTTTTTCCCCTTCAGTCAGCAACCTAAAGAAAGTTGATCAAGCCTGCCTGAAGACTCCAACGCAGCCTGGGTCATTTTTATTGCAGAAAGTTTTACTAATGATTTAATTTTTTTAACTGTACAATAAAAGACAAATTCAATTATTTTAAAGTATAAAACAGATGTTAGTGAATTTGCATGGGCTAATTAACTTTCTACAAATACCTCACTATGAGTTTTTTTTCCTTCAATTGCAAAAATTAAACCTATCTAAAGAACACAGTCTAATATGCCCAAAACAAAGTAGAAACATCTGAAATGCGAGTCACATATTAATGGTTATTCAGAAAATGTTCAATTCCATTGTTTCTTATGTGAGATGTATTAGAAATTAAAAACAAAAAAAAAAAGGTGTTGTTTTGTTTTGTTTTGTTTTGTTTTTTGTAAATATGAGGCTACAAAGAAGGTAGAAACTCCCCTGTTTATCCCTGAGCAGGCACATAGTGTCACTTTATTGAATAACCTCTGCATTTAGTGCAGTTGTCTAAGCTCAAGTTCAGGGGCTGAACTGAAGGTTCAGACTTTTCTTTGCAGCTAGCAGTATTTTTCTAGCAGGACCATGATTTCACAGATAGATCTCTTCTGTTCTTCGGCACATGAATCTGGTTGCTGGGACAATAATGTCAAAGAAGACAATGGTTTCTTGAGACTCCAGGCACAGAATATTTTGTATACATGACTACCAGTTGGTGTTTCCTCTTACAGATAGCTTTGTATGCTTATCATTCCCTCTTCTTCCTTCAGTCACCACTGTTCATTTACTCTCCAGAAGACCTACTCTTCAGCTGCCTAATTCAGATCAAACTCAGGATCTTAACTCAGGATCCCTTTCAGGAAACCAGCTGTTTGGCCTTTCTATTGGCAATGTAGAGGATGTAGACATTTACTGTAGGAGAGGTCGTGTGCTGACCATAAATAATCTTAACCCATTTTTGCCTCATGCAATTATTGCCTCATGAATATATTTAACTCAAGTCAAAGATATGAAAGGTGGCCTCAAAGAGAAAGACTGCAGATTTTTCATGTTTGCAAAAGATACATGAGAGGATAACACTGAAATTGCAATACTGAACACCAGCTTTAGACATTAGAAAAAAGAGGAAACAGTTTCTCTTATTTTAAGGGCAGTGAAGAAAATTAACAGACTGCCTCAGGAACTATTGGAATCCCCATACTGAAGGTTTTTGAAAACAGGATAGACAAACATCTGTCAGGGATAATTTAAGTATAGCAAGTCCTGCCTTGGGGTAGGAGGAGGGATTGAACAATCATTCTAGCTCCCTTCCAGCACTATTTGCTGTGAATCTATGATTAGCAGCAATAATACTTCAACAGTAGATGCTGAGAGGTTACTCAGGTAGGGTCAAAACAGAACAAGTAATAGCGAGAAAAACTAATGAGGGCTCACTAATCCTTAGCATCTTTTGGTTCCCCAACTGTGTTTTTTCAGGACTATTTCCACCAAAACAAATATATTAACAAAATCAAGTTTTATTAATATGTAGAGATGTCAGAGCATAGGACATATATTGGAAACATAAACTGGAATAAAGTTCAAAAGATAAAACACGCAAATCAGAATCCAAGCAGATGCAAGGTAGCTGTCATAGACAAAGTCCTTCATTCCCAGAGTGTTTTTAATTGTGAATCAACCCAAAGACTTTTTACATTACTCAAAATGTTGCAAAAATACATTTCTTCATTGAGTCAGTGTACTAAGCAACTCTCAGCCACACCCTGAGGCAATTAAGATAGACCAGATGATTATGCCAACATTAATGCAAGTGTACAGCAATGACAGTTTTTTCCTAGGATTAATATGCAGATATATGTAATATTTTACATTAAAATATATTAGCTGAGAAGCTGATATGTGACATATATTTATGAAGATGATTGTATTTAAATATTTTATTGTAAAGCATATATACAGAGCAACAATGTTAAGACAACCACATTATTTTTTCTTTTCATGAATTTTGCATGTATAACCACAGAGCAGTAACATTGTGTTTGACTTTAAAATAGAATAATACATTTTCTGTTACTTTAAAAAATATTTTTTAAAATGTTTTAAGCCCGTGCCATTATTTTTACTACATTTTAACCGGTTACAGAATTTCATGTTTTATTGTTGTTTTATTTTTTCTTTTTGGTCTGCTTTTTTTTTCTTGGGGGGGGGGGGGAGAAATAAAAAAAAAAAAAAAAAAAAAAAAAAATTTCA
>JASSUY010017876.1:0-11338 GCA_032466535.1 Forpus xanthops
TGGCTGTCACCAAGCACCTTGTTGTTTTTCATGTGCCTCAGCATGCCTTCCAGGACAATCCGCTCCAAGATTTTGCCTGGCACAGAGGTGAGGCTGACTGGTCTGTAGTTCCCTGGCTCATCCATTTTCCCCTTCTATAAAATAGGTGTTATATTTCCCTTTTTCCATTCATCAGGAACTTCATCTGACTGCCATGATTTTTGAAATATGATGGACAGTGGCTTGGCAACTTCATTTGCCATCTCCTTCAGGACCTGCACATGGATTTCTTCAGGTCCCATGGACTTATAAATGTTCAGGTTCCTAAGATGGTCTCAAACCAGATCCTCTCCTACAGTGGGCCTAGGGTCTTCATTCTCACAGTCCTTGTGTTTGCCTTCCAAGTCTTGGGTGGTGTGGTTAGAGCATTTTCCAGTGAAGACTGAGGCAAAGAAGTCATTAAGAACCTCAGCCTTCTCCAAATCCAGGGTTTGGGGTGAGCAGAGTAAATTTTCATGAGATACAGCCTAGAAAACGAAAGAACAATGACGAAAAGCTTGTCCCTTTGAGCCTTGAAGGAATGCTGGGGAGTGCCTGTTTCTACCTCTGCTTTCTTTACATACTGCTGAATTGCTCTCTCCTGAGGCCTCATCCCTAGTGCTCGTAGCTGTGTTCTCCAACATTTGTGCCCTCCCTTTTCAGCTGAAATTAAGCAATGGAAAACAGGACAATTTTTCCAGCAAACATGATTTTACAGCGCAGCCTCTTACCTTCTCCCTTCTCCTGTAACAACAGTATTTTTTTTTTTTTTTTAAATGGGAAAAACAAATGAACACATCTCACAATGTACGCCCCTATCCCTCACCTAAAGGAACACTCCTAAAACACAAGGTTTACGACTTGCTGTTTGAGAACTCTCTTTCATGTCAGTACCCGCACTGAAACCTCGGCAGGGCAAAGTGCCTGAATCAGCACCCACGCCCCAAACTTCCTCTTCCTTCCCTCCTCCTGGATGCTGCCTCACCCTCCAAGAAGTCCCCCATTGAGAAAAAAAAAATACAAAGCTCGTAAATGGACATAAATGACAAAGCAGAACATTTCTACGATCCTTCCCCTGCCATCAACCTGCTCCTCTGCAAGCTGCAGAACTCTCACCGATCAATAAGCAGCAATGCTAAGGTTGGTCCTGAAGGCAGGTATTACATGTGCCAAAAGACATGTCATTGTAGGTACCATTACCACTGACCTGCTGCACAGCACTCCTAACTCTCACATCGCTTTGGCAGCAGTCACTGTGGCCAGTTCCACTTCAAAGCCACCTCTGTGCTTTCAGAATCACAGTAAGTGCTCTCTCTAATTACTGCTTGTTTCCAGTATGTTTTTAATCATCATCATTAAGAGACTGAACATGACCCGCTGAGATACAGAAGTGTAAACATGAGCAATAATTATTCCAACCTCTTCACTGGCTTCAGGTAATAATCACACTTTAAAAGCTGCTGCTCAGTTCATGATGGTCTGGTTTAGAATCACATTCTTCTGTGTGCTTTTGGTTAAGGCTACCTAAAGGTTAAGGTCTATAGAGGAGGGGAAAACATGTTTTAAAGTTATTGTAAGGTTTTTAGTTCTTTAAAGTCAATGCTTGTAACCTGTTAAGAGTCGGCATAGATGAAGACATCTGCCTTATGCTATTCCAGAGTAAACAGATCTGCTCCATAACTATAAGTCAACTTAAAGCTGGAATTTCATTTTAATTTATGGTAGACGTGCCACTGGCGTTTATCCTTGTAGAAATGGTTATGTTAGTTTTAATCAAGCTAACATGGTGCTAGGAGTACTCTGAGTGCAGCAGCTCAAATAGATGTGCTAATATTTGCCCTAGTTTTTAAGAAACAAGTTTGAGAGGGAGAGCTTGCCATTAACACCATCAGTTAGTGTCACACTCCCAAACATCCCAGTGTCCTTTATTATACTCTTACCCCCCCCACCTCCCATATGTAAAGTATAGAGAGTGCAGTTTCTTCTATATAATCTTGTAGTTACTAGTGAGTTTTCTGGCCACTCAGCTGACACTCCTAGGCTATGTGCAGATAAATAATACATGCTTAGAGCTCACGCGTGACTGCAATCCCAGCATAGATGCACCCCATGCTTGCATGTTCTAGGACTGTCCCAAATTTAACCATTTAAATGCAGACTTATCTATCCCATTAACAGAGACCTACAAACCCCCAAATCCTTAGAAAAAACTTGAAGGCTTAAACACAAGGAAGTGCTACCCAAGTGCTTGCTGTTGTGTGTTAAGTGGCTGTAAATACCAGTTAATGCTCAGAAAGTATGAATTTGAGCCAGTTGTTCCTTTTTGAAAGTTAAAGTGACATAAAAGAACTCACATCTCCCATGAATGCAAGCAGTGAATGTCTGGTTTTGGGTGCATAACCCTAATCTACAATCTCCCCTGAGCAAAACTGTTTAAATTCTTTTCATCATGAGGAATGTTGTGTTTGGGGTTCTGTTGTTTCACTACTGCCTTGTTTGTGTTTGAAAATACATTTTTCCTTCTTTTCAGTGAAATGCCAGAAATGGAAAATCACTGTTGACGTGGGCTTAAGACCTCTTAGGTTGGGGATTCTTTTATTTGTCTTGCATAAAGAAACCCTCTGGTCACTGGGAGCTTGGAAATAAATATAATATTTGCAAAATACCTTCTGGAGACTTTCTGATGCCCTTCCAGCAGACCTGCTCCTGTTCATCCTTGTCTCTGATGTGGTGCTCCTGGATGATCCAGTGACACAATGTTCTGTACCACCATGCCCTAGTTGTTGAGACAATAGGAATTCTAATCTCCAAATCAATGATTTTTCATCAGAAAAATGATAGTTCATAAGATCAAAGGTTACTGCAGAAATACATTTACTGTGAATAATTAGAGCTTTTGTGTGAAGCATTTCTGCAGTTCAAGATAGAGATTCCAGTGAAAATCAAATAAAACAACATTCAACTGTCACAATCATAATAGTAATAATAAACCCCCAAACAGGCTATTTCAGGCTATACCAAGGCTTTGTTTTTTCACAAGTATCTGACATAAATTACTAGCCAAGTTTTGATCACAGCCACAGAGGTGGACGTTCATGGAGGGCCTGCTAACACCTCCTACCATTCACGCCCCAACATCTAATATGTGAACGTAACTGTTAGGCACGCACTGCAAAGAGACTAACACCCACTTCCATGGGCACAGTCCAAGGCATGTCCCAAAGTGCTGCACGAAGCTGGCAGAGGCGCAGAGGGCTCCTGCCAGCCCCTCTGCCCACCGGCCATCTGCATCCACACTTGGAGATGAGAAGAAAGGAAGGCTCCACCCTGTTCCCAGAGGACGGGTGCAGCCCCTTTCCCCAAGTGAAAGGAGCTAAGCCAGGCTCACAGTCTTCAATTCATAAGTGCTCATCTATGAAATCGGATTCCCACCCCTCTCCACTAAGAATCTGCTAATTCCACGAAGCACAAGATGTCAGGATTTTTGCCAATATGAGCACAGCTGTCAAAATCTCATCCTTGGAAAGAATCCCAGATAGACACATGTTTTACCCCAGCCAAAATGGTCAAACTTTGCAGAGAAACATTCAGAGAGGAAAAGGTTTCCATATTGTCACTGAAATATCTTGGGATTACTCACAGCCAGACAACTGGGATGCACTATTTTAATAGCTGAACCACTAAAAGCAACGGGCATCCTGCTATTGAGAGCACTAAGAACAGATTCAGTGCCTTTGGCACAAGATTATCAAAAGCATCACAACAGGAAAGGAAATAAGCTTGTTTGGATTTGGGAGACAACAAATAAAAGGGAAAATATGCTTGCAATTTGCTATTTCTATAATATGTTTTTCTAAATACCTTCAGCACTTTTGCCTGGTATTTCCAGTGGGAGTCTGAGCAGCTTTGGGTTTATGCTGTCCTTCGGTTCACAGTCTTTCATTTCTACCTGAAACTGAAGCCTAAGAGACTTGGCTGAACTTGCCGCCCGTGCATCAGGGAGGATGCAGAAAGTTTCTCATCTGGATTATCCCAGGGACTAGAGACACCCACAGCCCAGCACTGGCTGGGCACAGCCATGAGCACACTTGCATAGAGCAGGAGCCCAGTCTGAACAGAGCAGCATTGCCAATCCCCTGAGCAGACAATTATCAACATGTTTCTTCAGACGGGAGATGTGAAGAGAACAAATGTTCATGAAGGCAAAGCTAGCAGAGGAACAGCAAGTCCTCAATCCCTCAGGCAGATGAGACCTGTCTGTGCTGCCTTTCTTAGCCTGACCCAACTTGCGTGAGAGCAGCAGTCAGGCAGGAAAAGGTGAACTCTTGCAGCTAAGGGGGTGAAGAGGAGAGGTGGCATCAGAAATAGCAATCATTATCCTCTTTACTGGAAAACATGTATCTGAGTGGCCAAATTCAGAGCTGTTCCAGATCTTTATGAGATTTATGAGGCTTAAGAAAAAAATTTACTAAGAAGACATAAAACTTCAGTGGTTTGAAATGGAAATGTTTGCAAAGGACTTGGGATCAGCTGGTTTCAATTGCAGGCCTGCCTGAAGGAGGGAAGGCTTCACATCAGGGCTAAGGACTTCAAACCTCTCCTGACCTGAACCTCCAAAGACAGCTAGAGATTAAAGCTGACTAGAGAGCCAATGCTGCATCACAGGGAGGAGCTGTGGTACCCCAGATAAAGGAAAAACGTACATAATGGAGATGATGATGAGCACATGGCAGAAACACTCAAGTCTTCTTGTGTGAACTAGTGTAGTCCTGGAGGGCGAGTCCTGAGCTAAAGCTAATAATATCTGGTGAATCTAAGCTGCTTCCTGATCACGCACCCCCCACCCTGGTTCTCCAGGGCTTAATACATTTCATGGAAAGCTAAACCTGAGCTGGCTTTCTGCATTGACACACTGCTGGGAGCAATATAACCTTAACTCCAGGCACATGGAGCTCTGGAGAACACAGGACGGGGACACGGACATGGCTCTGCATCTTAGCCCTGGTGCTCTCGGCACAGGACTGGTTCCCAGCAGAGGTACATGAACATCTCTATACCCTGCTCCTGGTTTCCCCTGGGTTCACAGGGAAATCCCTCCTGGTGCTCACAAAGCACACTGACCCAGACTCAGCCTCTGCCTTCATCGATGTAATCCCAAACTCTAAACTTTGTGGGGATATCTCCAGGCTGAATCTGATCCAGTGCAAAACAGAAACTGAATTCCCCTCCAAGCATAACAGACAGGACAACAAAACACTTAGAAAATGTTGGTTTTCCCGTATCAGAAGCCTGAAACCACATTACACACATCTTAATGAGTGTAATAAGCTTTAACTTAACAGCCTCTGAACTGAGCTCATCATCCATTTAGAATAATATTCCCTTCAGTGCCTTGTAGGGCATGTTGGGATAGGTTGGCCAATGTTAAACACCTTCATATTTGCCAGCGTTTGTTCCTGGCTCCGCAACAAACACAAAACACACTGCAGATTTCCAAAAGGTATCAGGGGAGGTCCACCCCTCCTTACCTAACAGGATGCTTAATTACAGCAGGCTCCGGTGGGATTCACACAGAGCAACTCACAGCGACTGCTGCAAACAGATCTGAAGGTGTGTGTGGTTCCTTCCCCCTCTCCCCCAGTTAACAGAGAATACTTCCCTTCTTTCTCCTATCTCCTGTCCCACTGACCAGGCACTGAGCTGTCTGGCTCAACTGGGTAGCAAAGCCTCAGTCACAATCACTGGGCTGTTCCCAGTTCACAATCCTTTTCCCTGGGACTGCCTTTAATCCTGTGTAATTGAAAATATCAAACACTACAGTCTAACATGTAGGAAACTCCTTTTTATGTAAGGCCCTGGAGACTACAATGACAGCACTGCCGTTGACACAGGCTTTCCCACAGCAGATCAGCCCAAGATCCTGCCTTCACACTGGTTCATGCTGCAAGACGCCACAACCCAAAATGCACTTGTCAGTATTTAGCTTTGCTGTGTGAGGAGACAGTTTTGCGTCATTCTGTTCAGCCATTGTTTATGGCCTGATGTGTGATTTTTGGCTCGCTTTCCCTAGCTTGCAAATTACTTACGGCACTTACTTGTGTACTGATGCTCAGAAAATCACCTTGGTCTGTTTCAGACACCCAACTCTACAGCCTGGCCTGATAGCATCTTGCAGGAGGGAAGTCCACAAATTTATCTTGTTATGTATAAAGATGCATTTACTTCTTAGTATTAACGTCAGCATTATCTTTGTAAGATCTCTTACCAGATGAGTAGGATTACAAACCTTTTCTGGCCTCAAACCTGTTTACTCAGGTAGTTTCACTCAGTAATTAGGTTTTGAAACACAGAAACAAACTTCTCTGTCTGCTTCTAGCAGAAATTAGGAGCATATTGCAGGCTAAGACAGTGACCTGAACAAGATTTCTATACAACTGTAAAAACATACTGCTTCAAAATCTGTAAGCACAGGTTTTGACAAAGAAATGCAAATGTAGGTCTAGTTTGGAATACACTGAATTTGTTTGCAGCAGCAGCAGCAATGTAAACTATTACCTGGAAGGAAAAACAATTCTGGCTCTTGTCTACTAACTCACCATGGAACATGAAGCTTATGTGATTTACTCCAAAGCAAAGCAGTTCAGCGCCCATCAGGCTGTAGCTGTAGCTATGGTCCAGCTGCAGTTTGTCCAAGAAAGTAAATGACTAAGGGGTATTTACCAAGACTTGATCTATCAAGATTCTCTTTCCATTCTCCTTTCCTGTGATTTTAAAGAGAATTTACTGTTGTCATGGTTTAAGCCCAGCAGTAAATCAGCCACACAGTTCATTAGCTTCCCCCCCCCTTCCTCCCTCCACTCCCAGAGGGATGGGGAGGAAGATCGGAAGAATGTAACTCCCAAGGGTTGAGATAAGAACAGTTCAGTAACTAATGTATAACATAAACCACTACTGCTACCACCAATGATAATAATGATAAGGGAAAAAACAAGGGAAGATAATACAACTGCTCACCACCCGCCAACTGATACCCAATCTGACCTGAGCAGTGATCTAACTCTTCTGGGTCCCTGCCCCCAGTTTTTACATCCTGGGCATGACATGCTGTGGTATGGAATACCCCTTTGGTCAGTTTGGGTCAGGTGTTCTGTCTCTGCTTCCTCCCGGCTTCCCTTCTTCCCTGGCAGAGCATGAGACTCAGAAAGTCCTTCGTCAGACTAAGACATTACTGAGCCGCAACTGAAACATCGGTGTTATCAGTGCTGTCCCCAGGCTGAAAGTCAAAAACATAGCACTGCTCCAGCTACTAATGAGAAAAATTACTGCTCCTGCTGAACCCTGGACAACTGTTACTGACACGGTATTGCAGTTAGCTAAGTCATCTGCAATGCAGCGAACTGGTCACTGTTTTTTGTTACATGAAGCCTCAAATCAAGTCAAGGTCCCCTGTCTTCAGTGCCTAACCGGGCATCCCCTGGCCTGAAAAAACGCCAAAATTTTTTTCCTTTCCCAAGAAATATGGAGAAAACAGGCTTTGATTAAAAAAAAAAAAATATTTTCTTTTTTTTACCTTTGGCTCTATTCAGATTTTTCAGGTAAATGCTACCCATGAACATCTCTCAGCCAGCCGATTGCTTGCAAACTCTTCACATTGTTTATTGACCAAAGCACCAGTCATGATCCATGGCCTGTGCTGCATGACTGCTCATGTAAGTCACACAGAACTGCTTCTGTTCCCAACTTGCAAGAGTGATAGCACGGACTTGAAAGGAGGGTTTCAGTAGTGCACAAGCAACCATTTTCATCAGTACTGCAGATTATTTTATCTTCTTTTCCATGAACATCCATAAAGAGAGAACTAATGACAATATGAACTAACTAGATAAGGGATAAACGTGACTACAGAAGTTTTTGTCCTTAATGTCATCTATATTTTGCAGTGAAAACATTCACACTTGTTCTCGCTGGCATTCCTCAGAGGGTGAAGTGATACTCAGTCAAACAAATGGAGCTCAGTGTGAATTTCTGGGGTTTACTCAAATATGGTTTCATTTATATTCTTCAGACATTTAAAAATTAGAGAGCTCTTCCCTGATAAAGCCACAATCAGGCTTTTATGCACATTTATATTTACCTAACTATAAACTCTTGATACTGAGTGATAACTTCTTTATCTGTCAAATACTGCACTCATGAATAGTGATGTATTCAGCCATAGGAAAGACTATAAGAAAGCTATAGTCAGCTATATGAAAGACCTTGCAATTTAGATTTTTTTTAAAATTAAACATGTTCTTATAATCAAATTTAGCCTTTTTGAACTGTTCTGTATTTACCTGGATGTTTCTCAGTCCATTAACTAAATGCCCATGCTTTAACCAATTAGCTAATAAGCAATATCATTAGGAAGAGAAGGTAATTTTCCAGAAACCTGAGAAACTGTGAACACCAGGTAACAAATAAAAATAAATCATCCAACTTCAACCTCCTCTCTCTTAGTGTTTGTTAATACACAGGATTGCAAACATTCCCTCCATTATTACTCTTTCTTTATCTCCAGCTCAGACGGATTTGTAGCTCAGGTCACTGTAATATCCAGCACTCCAACACGTTCTGCCTGAAATTTCCAGTAAGGCATGCAGCTCTTTTTGGCTTTCTACAGGCATCAACTACTAAGTCTTTCAGGTCTCTCTTTAAAACTCAGCCTTTAATACTGCTGAATATCACAGCACATATATACATTTACTGCTATAGCTCTTTAACCAATCAGAAACAAAGCCCCTCTGGGGAAAAGGCTGCTACAAAGAAGAGGTATTTGGCCTTGAAAGCACTGTTGATATCTTCCAAATTTTTCAAGATCATCAGAACATACATAGAGGGGGGGAGAAATTCAACAGGGAAGAGAAAAAGAAACTGTTCATAAATGTAGAAAGATACTTCTTAAGACATCATTCAAGGGATATCTGGTTTCACTGGTCAAGTGCAGTTTGTCTAATCTTACTTTGAAATCATTGTTCCCCCCTTAAAATAACTTGGTTGTATGAGAACACATGAGTCTTTAGGAGGCTGGCAGGGTGAAGAGAGGAAGAGAAGGAGGGAGACAGAAAGTCAACAGATCAATAAAAGCACTTTAGGATAATGGTTCTACCTCGAGCAGACCAGGTCTGGATTCCAAGCCAACCCAGCACTGCCAGGAAATGTGCATTTGCATGAAGGAAATTATTTGCATGAATATAATTAAACCCACAGCATCATGGCAGAAGGTAAGGATCTGGTTCTCTCCCCATCCTGTTTCAGGGGCACATCTTCCTTCCTGCTCATCCTTGACTGGAGTCAGCAGGACCAGAGTCCGGAAGCCTGGCCAAACTGAAGATGTTGGTTTGCAGCTTGTTGTAAAGAAAGGCAGTAAAAGAAAGCATTAGGACAGAGTGGAGTGAAAAGAGAGGGGCACAGAGAAGTATGCATATTGGTTCCCCCTCTAGCCCTTTCTTTTTCATGCTGGGCAGTTACATGGAAACAACAAAGGGCCTGAGTCAAGTCAGAGCTGATCTTTCAGGAGTCAGTGCCAACAGACTGCATACGGGCACCATCTGCAAAAGACTTCCCAATTTGATGGAATTTTATTACAGTGAGGGCCCCATCTACTGCCAAAAATCTGCAGTGAAACAAACCACACATTTAAAAATCTTTTGTTTCATTAAAATAACTTTCATTAAATAATTCCCAACCATTCCATTCCACTTTCTATCTCTTGTCCTCACCTCGAACATAAGAGAGTATCCATGAGCAGCAGACAGCTTCACCAAGCATACCCATGATGCACATGCCAGGAAAGTTCTCCCTGCTTTTTATATTGCTTCAGAGTATCCAACCATCATGGCGACCCACACAAAAAACGACCATCCCCCCTCTTGCATCCCGGAAGATGCAGAACTAGTAAGCAGCAAACAAGTGGGTTTCCTGATCTATGCTGTGTAGCCAATCAGCCAGTCAAGGCTGTCCATGGGCAAGGAAACGTGAAAGGTCATGCAAAGAAGTTTGCTTTCTCACTGTACACTTACAACCTGCAGTTAAAAGGACTCAAGCCGGCTTCCAGATAGCCTAGAGCTTGGGGCTGCTCAGGAGTTTTTAAGAACATATTTGAAATCCATTACCTTGTGACTGTGGCACAGTGTTGGAAGTGGAAGAACTGGGCCCAGAGTAGAGGAAACAGTTAACCCAAATGGAACAGAGTATTTATACTAAAATAAGTGCTTCTCTATGGCTTGTGGGTCACTCTCAAGGTTTAATGTATACTTTTGGACAGCTTTAGAAGCTGTCAGTACTTATAGGGGAATATTCCTCTTCCCCCATTAGTACAATAAAAATAGTCACACAAATAGATGGCCCTATGGCTTGACACCAAGTTCTAAGTGCCAGCACTTCGGTCCAAAGGACCTTAATTCACCCCAAGGTTCAAGAGACCAACAGGAAGCAAATCACAAATTCCTGCTTGAGAACTGCCCATTTCCTATACTCACCACAAGACAGCAGAAGCTCTGGTTCTCAAGGCTAGGTAAGGGGAGTACAACAAAATAAGGAGAAACTGCAATAAGACAAACATCAAAGATTGTTTCTCTTTAATTACCCTCCCCCAGTATCTTTGCTCATCAGCTGGAACTCCCTGTTGCTTTTCTAAACTAAACAAACCAGTGAGGTTTCCATGCTGACCCACCTCGTCTCTTTGGGCTGACTAATTGCTGAAACTGGCCATAAATTGTCCACTTTGTGACATTCTGAATAGTCTCATTTATTGTGGACAGCACACATCTGTTTCTGTGTGTGCACACATGCATGTGCACGCTTACACAAACACAACCTTCTCTCCTGTTGCAGGGCTGGCTGGGGCTGGGGCCGGGGCCGGTCAGTGTACTATTTCAGCCCCATATTGAGTTTTGGCTGGTGCTGAGGTCCCTGAGGCCGAAGAGAAATAAAGCTCTTGGAGGGGAAATGTCCTATAAACATGGCTCTTGTGCTCGCCTGGGAGGGAAATGCTCCCTTCAGACAAGGCTGGTGAATAAATCACATGAGAAAGGTCCTGCTTGGCGCAGGTTGAGAGCAACCCAGTGGAGGGACAGAGTCCAAATGCACCCATACTTTCTCCTCTCTGAGCAAGCAGAGCCAGTTTCATAGAATCCCAGACTGGTTTGTCTTGGAAGGGACCTTAAAGCTCATCCAGTTCCAACCCCTGCCACAGGCAGGGGCATCTTCCACTAGAGCAGCTTGCTCCAAGCCCCTGTGTCCAACCTGGCCTTGAACACTGCCAGGGATGGGGCAGCCA
>JASSUY010017878.1:0-15443 GCA_032466535.1 Forpus xanthops
TGGTGGTAGCAGTAGTGATTTGTGTTATACCTTAGTTACTAAACTGTTCTTATCTCAACCTGTGGGAATTGCATTCTGTAGATTCTCCTCCCCATCCCCCCTGGACCAGGGGAAGAGAGAGGGGGGAGTGAGTGAGCAAAACTGTGTGAGGGCCTTAAACCATGACAGGCACAAATCTCTTTATCTTCAGAATTGATCTGCTCTTGCTGCTTTGTGATCAGCTAAAATCATAAACCACTAAGATGCATCACAGTTATTAGCTGAAGAAAAAAATATGGCTATCAATCTTTCAAACTTAGGCAAGAAAAAAAAAAAAGGTGAATTTGAGCAGAATTGTTTCTATTTTTTTTTTTTATAGTGCCCTCTGAACCAGGAACTATTTTATGCTGCTTATGGATAGATGCACCAATAGGCTAATTTTCACCAGGAACCTATAATAGGAAAAGATTCAAGTAATGTGAATATTTATTCATTCATATTGACTTAACAAACTGACAGTCATGTCACATTTTATCGTGATGTATATGAGACAAAGTACAATATCATATGACCCAGTTCAAAGCAACATGCCATATACTGTAACAAATGTAAGAAGGCATTGTTTGACTTTGAATGGAGGGTAAAATGCATCACTATCTGCAAAATTTCTTTTGCAAGAAATGCTGTAAGTTTCCCAATATTTGAATCAGATTGAAAGTTGTATGACTTTCTGCTACTATATTTACTTTTTTACTTACTCTATGTGTTTTGCCATATTAAGTTGCATTAACTTTATGATATAATACAATTTACCTCAAATTTATGAATCTTTACTCTGAATATGTTAGGTAACTGGTTTACTCTGATCCCCAGGGGCGATTGTAGGCCTCATTGCACATTTACACTTTGGTATATATGTTTTTTTTTAATATTGGTTATATCCCCAAATCAGCAATTTAAACTTTTTAAGACTTCAATTTCTATTCAGAAAAGAACATAAGCATATACTTCAAGGATGTGCTTATGCCTCATTTGCTTTGCTGTTTCTTGAGACCACTTAATCTGCCTGATCCTTTTATGAACTGTTTTGTAGTAATACTACAAATATATACATGGCTATTATGTTAAATAAATGACAAAATATAGTATCTTAAAGATAGATTCCTATCACTTATGGTAGGTTGAGGCTATATAGATCTTGGGATTAGCATTAATAAGTATGATTCTGCAGAATTACAGCCAAAGTTTACGAAGATAAAGTTTTGTGTTTTTCTTTTATTTTTTTTAATCTGTAATGTGCCTTTCCCCCTTCCAAGTACCACAGTATGTCCTGTTTTAAAAGGCATCTTTGGAATGCATTCAATCCCATAATTCTAGGATAAAGGATTTTTCTTCTTTTTCTTAAAAAAACAATAATGGTTGAGAAAACAGCTTTTCAATAATTTCCAAGTATTTTTTCAGCATGAAAAATCCAGATACTATTCTTTCATTTGACTTAAATAAAAGGCGAAGTTTGGCAGATGAACACTAGTTGTAATGTATAAATATTTGTTTAAAATACAGACTTGCTGTTCAGTTCTGCGATGCTCTTATACAAGCTGTATATCCTAGATGTGTTACTCTAATCATTTCAGTCTATGATGTGAAACAATAATGCCTCAGAATGTAAAAAAATATATGAGAACTGTATCCCTCTGCTGGTAGTGATGTATCTTTTCTCTAAACCGGCTGCCCAGTCTTTTGTAAGTGTTTTAAAACATTTTTGGTTCAAGGTTATATTCCGTATTTCTAGGTCATATTTGCCTATAATAAAAAAGGAGTGAAGGATGCCTTGAGACTATTTCCAGAAAAAATTGCCTTCAAGCAACATCTACCAAATGTTGAACATTTGTTCTATACGTAATTAGTAGGAGGCAGGGGTAAAAGTGACATTTTTCTCTGAGTGTGGATTACTTGCAGACATTCTGTTTCCTAATACCAGGATCTTGTGGTAGCTTTTTTTTCCCATTACCCCACAGCTATTCATTAGCTGATGCGCCAATGTCTGTCACCATTTTTCCTGTGGGACAATGGTGTCTTAATATTTTAGCAACAGCACAGTGATGTAATTATCTGTAAATAATTTAACATGTGTTTCATCCATGTGGAATCTATCCAGTTAGTCAAAGCAAAAAACCTCACATTTCCTATTAAAGTTTGAGCCTTCTGCAATATGCTTTTTGTCATTTTTGGCTTCTCAGAATCATTCACTAGGTATTTTCTTCCACATATATTTTGAACTTCAAAACTATCTTACATTGCTGGGACAAATTCAGACAAAATGTGAACGACTATGTTCTGAGAAATTTGTGATATTGTACCTGTGCACTCCATAAATAAATATGGTTGGCCTTTTTAATATTTATTTTGTATATTCAGGAAGAACATATGCAACTATTAATTAAAAAGTTTTAAGAACAAGACTATTAATTATGCTGGCTATATCTCTGATCAATAACTATTCAAAATTTATATTTTATCAGCTTCTTCGGTTTCTTATCATTTTCCTTCTTTAGTACATTACCATGAGACTTTCTTAAAATGAGAATGAGAAAAAGGATTAAAACATTATTCATCATGTGGACTTTCAGAAGGAGAAGGATTTAGTTCACCTGACACTGACCTTTCTGGGGTTCGACAGAGCTAGATCAAATCTGTGCTGAAAATCAGTGCTTGATTATTCACATTTGTTGCATCTGCCATCTTCTTGTGATTTACCTTGCTTCTAAAAGATTCTGCCTTAAAATAAATGTTTACATGTGAGTAAACCCAAGAATATCAAAGCATTACTCCTGTTTGGGAAGACTGGGACTCATGTAGTTCTTTCTAGGAGGTCAGAAAAACTCTTTGAGTAGAGGCTTTGTCTTATATTCAAAGTTTACCATTCTCCAGATAATGTGTTTATGTGTTTGCATGTATGTGACAATTGATTCATATTTCACAGAGTTTGACATGAGAAATTTCCAATGTGTATTATTTTTAGCTAGAAGAGGAACTAACTTCATCTGTCTTGCATGGGACCGCAGCTTTCATTGAAGCTTGTGAAAGACTGCATCTTCACCTGAGTATGTGTGTATATGGGACTATTTATGCATAATCTCACTTGAGATTGTGTTCTGGTTTTAGCTGGTACTGTTCTGTATTTTGGATTTAGTGTGAGAATAATGCTGATAATACACTGATGTTTCAGTTGTTAAGTGGCATTTACCCTGATCAAGGACTTTTCAATCTCTCATGCTTGGCCAGAGAGGAGGGACACAAGAAGTCAGGAGGGAGCAGAGACAGGACACCTGATCCAAACTAGCCAAAGGGGTATTCCATACCACAGCACATCATGCGCAGTATATAAACTGAGGTTGGTAGTTACCTGGAAGAAAATGACTGCTGCTTGGATCGGGCTGGATATCAGTCAGTGGGGGGTGAGCAACTGTATCATATGTCTTTTTTTGGGGGGGGAGAGGGGCAGGGGGTTTGTTCCTCTCTATTTCCCATTTTTTATTCTTATTCTTAGTCTTGTTTACTACTACTACAACGTTCAACTTTATTTCAGTTATTAAACTGTTCTTGGCTCAACCCATGGATTTTTAACTTTTTTCCAATTCTCCTACTTAACACAGCATAAGTTCTAGCTATCCTATACTGGAGAGAAAGGATTAAAGAGATGCTAGCATGTTTAAAGGTAAAAATTCAACTTGCCTCAAATGAAGTGGGAAAAATAAACATGAAAATATTTGCCTACCATCTGCATTTTGCATTTGCACACTGACAGGAATGTAAAGCAATTGAAATCAAGTTTTCTTGTTAATAATATGTGACCATTATTACTAATTATTGGAGGAGTTTCTTCTGCTTTGGTATTGTTGCTATGAAAAAAGCCCCAAACCTACTTTCAGCAATCAAATAGACTGTAGTGATAGGACAAAGGGCAATGAGTTTAAACTTAAACAGGGGAAGTTCAGATAGGATATGAGGAAGAAATACTTTACTGTAAGTGTGGTGAGGCACTGGAATGGGTTGGCCAGGGAAGTTGTTAATGCTTCATCGCTGGCAGTGCTCAAGGCCGGGTTGGACAGAGCCTTGGGTGGCATGGTTTAGTGGGAGGTGTCCCTGCCCCTGGCAGGGGGGTTTGAACTAGATGATCTTAAGGTCCTTTCCAACCCTAACTATACTATGATTCTATGATATATTGAACTTCTGAAATGAATTAAGCATAACACTCCTGAGTATAAAGTGCTGAAAGATAGAGGGTCAAAACCTGAGCTTTTTTTTTTTTACTTTGATGGAACCTCACTATTTAGAACCTTTCTGACTCTCAAGTGTCATCTCCCAAAGAGCTGACAGGGCAGCAGCAGTAATGATTCACGAACATATGAATGTGGTATTGCACACCACACTGGAGACTTGAAGCCTTAGCTTTTGTGCAGGATAGTTTTTAGATGTATTTGACTAATAGTTGCAAATAATATATGAGATCATTTTTCCCAGTGAACCACCAAATGTATTATTAATGGCCAAAGTATTATTCAATCCACATTTCTGAAGTTCAAATAATTTATGTAAATACAATAATCTGTTTTATTTTCTTTTGTTTGCCCATGGTTTTTCCCTTAGCTAAGACAACTCCTACTAAATTTTGTTTTACCAAAGGAAGGATTTAATTCATTTTTTTCTTGTTATATCATTATTATGCATTCCTGATATCAACATGGGAAATCATTGTAGTGAAACTAGCATGCCATAAATTCATACCTGGGCTTAACTTGCAGTAATGAGACTGAGGTAAAAGCCCAGTAAGCACATATGGGTTTTTTTCACAGAGATTTTAAATTCAAATTATGGATATACATTCTGGTTCCTTTGGTTGCTCAAAATAACTGTTTTTTATTAGGCGCATACTTTAATTTAACTATCAAGTTAGGTATGATTGGAATGGAAAACTGACTATGGAGTTAACTAGTCTGGATCTGCATTTTTTTTTATTATTATTTTATTATATAAAAACACAATACATGTTATTGAAGTATGCAGCATTTAAAAATATGCATCTTAACCTGGGTGGTTTATGGATACACAGATATATGATTTATGTGGTGAATGTAGATTTAATGAGGAAATTTTCACTTTTTAGACTATTTATAGCTTTTATAATTCAGGCACTATCTCCTCTTTATTAAGATTATAAGGATTTGAGACTAGAGGACATATTTTCCTCATATGTGAGTATATTGACAAGTGCAGTGAAGCCCTGATAACTGGTATGCCCCTGATAATCTAGTCTAATTGACAACTTGGGCATTTTTGTATTTCTGTATTTCTTGCTGCATTGACAAGGGGGTTGCTAAAAATATGCAAATCTTCTGCTTCCAGAACTTAGCTGAAATAAATATCTGTACTCTGGAGTACACTCTGTAAGGAATAAAGTCTTGTTAAACCATGGAATAGTAAAACGCTGATGTTTTTAATATGGGTTAGCAAATGAATGACTAGAGGGGATCATGCAATCTTACATCTATTTCTGCAGCTGTACTAGCATGGTTTAGTGGGAGGTGTCCCTGCCCAGAGCAGGGGGGTTGGAACTAGATGATCTTAAGGTCCTTTCCAACCCTAACTATTCTATGAGTCTGTGAAATACATCTTAATAAAAAAAAAAATAAAATCGCCACCAATCCATTCATTTAACTGCAGAAATAGTAAAGCTTAGTTCCAATCAATGTATGTCCAATGTCTTCACCTGTCTTTCATTGCAATATTTCGGGCCCCTGTCTGTCCCCTTTAATACTCTCACTGTTGAAATAGGAACATCCCAGAATAGTGTGTCTACTTTTTTTTTTTTTTTTTTATATTGTCATAGATAAATAAAGCTGCAGAGTGAAATCAGGCTACACAATTATAAAAGAAAGTCATGAAACAAAAATTAGATCATGTATGTCAATCTACCTGGCTTCAAATAGGAAACATTGTCTTTGTGCTTCACATACATTCCAGGAACACTATGTTGCTTTAACTGTGTTCAGCATATTCTGGATTCATGGAAGTGTTCTAGAACATTTGGTGAAATCATTGTTCTATCTATTTAAAAAGCAAAAGAATAATAGTTGGTTAATAAGGTTACTGCAGTGAGGATCAAGTAGAGCTTCTGGTAGACAAAATACTCAGAAAATTTACATTTATTACCCTCGTTTCATGTTTACCTGTTTATAACTTCTCTGTGCCTGCTGCTTGATCCAGGGCTTGCTGAAATCAATATAAAATTGCCATGGAAATTAATAATAGAAGGATTTAATTTATATTGAAAAGATTCTATTTAATGCAGGAAAAAAGTATTCAACAATAGAAGAAGCGAGCTTCAATTGGAAAAGTAAACTGTGTCAAGGTACCTTTGAAAATTCCATTTTGAGCAAACTATATCTGCAAAGAAGATACAAAAATTACTTATATAAATGACATTTATTGTGAATAAAATATGTTATCCAAACATGATCAAAATAGCAATAGTAATGGAAATATAGCACGAAGCTGATCAGACCCAGGTATATGTGTACAGATGGAAGTGAAAAGGTATAGATTCACTTTTTCTGTATGCTTATTTACTTCAGTTTGGAAAGATAGAAGTGCAATTTCAGAATATTTTAAATAAAGTGATGTCACTAAAGTTATAAAACACATAAACCTCAATAAAATAACTGGAAATGAAACAAGGTCTCTTGGGAACATTATATAGGGGAAAAGTAGTACAGTAAAGATGTCAGTCAAAGTAAGTAACCTTATTAAAAGTGTAACAGCTAAATTCACTGGTGAGAAGTATAGATAGAAAATACAGTACATGTGACTAAATGAGATCACTTTTAGGACATGGAAACCCTAACAGAAGAATGGAAAAGATCTCAATGTAAGGTAGCAGAACAAGAATAGTAGACTAATCAGACATGATAAGTCATAAAAAATAGCTCTTCTTTCTTATGGACTTGGTTTATAGTATAAAAAGGGCCATGATATGAAGACCTCTTGATAGGGAACATTTCATAAAGATAATAGCTATATCTACCAACCAGAACAAACCTCTCTATAGAATAACTAGATCTGAGTTTCAGGTTATGAACTGGGGATTAAAGAACTCTTAGATAAATATTTGCCCAGAGGATCAAAAATTTGATTTATGGTCACTGAAGAGAAAGATCAAATCTAGATGAAGGAAGGCAGATATTGAAATACATCTGTATCCTCTTCAGATTAATTCTTATTATTATGTGCTCACACTGTACAGTTCTCTGTAGCGTATGAATGACATGTATTAGCAGTGTAGTGGTGTACTACTTGTCCTTCATTCACTCCTCAAAGAAAGAACAAAGAAAAATATTTATGCTTTGGAATGTGCTTATTGTAGTATTTCTATACATATGTGGCACCAGCGAAAAATTCTAAGCAACTACAAGCATTAACTGGTACCTCAGAAGGATTATGGAAAGAACTGGTGGTAAAAGAATGTATAGGGTGCATGATTTCTTGCATATGTCCATTACCATATGCTGTACTTACACACTGAAGACGCAGATCTATTGTACTGAATGAACTGTGTATTAATGAAGTTTTTCTTTTACTTCAGTGTATTGGGTTTGTGTAACAAGGCTTTATCAATGGTGGGGCTACCAGGGTGGCTTCTATGGGAAGCTGACTGTGTACGACAATGCCAATGCCTGCCAGTGCCAAGACAGACCCACTGCTGGCCAAGGCAAAGCCATCTGTGATGGTGGCAGTGCCTCTGGGATAATGTATTTAAGAAGGGGGAAAAGTTGCTGCTCAGGAGCAATTGCAACTAGAGGGAGGAGCGAGAACATGTGAGAGCAACAGCTCTGCTGATGCCAAGGTCAGTGCAGGAGGAGGGGAGGAGGTGCTTCAGGCACTGGAGCAGAGATTCCCCTTCAGCCTGTGGTGCAGACCACGCTGAGGCACCTGTGCCCATGCAGCATGTGGAGGGCCACGATGGAGCAGATATCTACTTGCAGCCCATGGAGGACTCCGCACCAATGTAGGTTGATGCCTGAAGGAGGCTGTGACCTCGTGGGGAGCCTGTGCTGGAGCAGGTTCCTGGCATGACCTGTGGCATATGGAGAGAGGAGCCCAAGATGGAGCAGGTTTGTTACAGAACTTGAGCCCACAATGGAGCAGTCTGCTCCTGAACGACTTTGCACATGGAAGGAACCCATGCTGCAGCAGTTTGTTCCTGAAGGGCTGAATCCCATGGAAGTGACCCCTCATGCTGGAGCAGTCTGTTCTTGAGGAACTGCACCCATGGCAAGGATCCATGCTGGAGCAGTGTGTTGCTGAGGAACTGTACCCATGGAAAGCATCCATGCTGGGGAAGTTCATGAAGTAGCCCATGGGAAGGACTCACATTGGAGAAGTTCATGGAGGACTGTCTCCTGTGGGAGGGACCCACACTGGAGCATGGGAAGAGTGTGAGGAGTCCGCATGCGAGGAGGAAGGAGTGTCAGAAAGAACATGTGATAGACCGGCCACAATCCCTAGCCCCCTGTGCAAGTAGTGAGAAGGAGGTAGAGAAACTGGGAAACAAGTTGAGCCCAGGAAGAAGGAAGAGAGGGAAGGAAAGTGTTTTAACATTTGATTTTATTTCTTATTACCCTACTTCAATTTGATTGGCAATCTATTAAACTCATTTCCCCAAGTTGAGTCTGTTTTGTCCATGATGGTAATTGGTGAGTGATCTCTCCCTGTCCTTATCTTGATCCATGAGCTTTACATTATATTTTCCCTGTCCAGCTGAGGAAGGGCAATCATAGAGCAGCTTTGGTGGGCACTTGGCATCCAGTCAGGGTCAACCCATCATATGCAGTTACTCTTTTGATCTTGTGACTAAATTTCAGAAAGAAATCTATCTTATAGTGGGTTAATTCTGGACACCACATAGTTATTAATTTTTAATTGGTGATAGTTATGCCTCTTCTTAATGATAAGTGTGATAGACTGAGAAATTTTCAATTGTGACTAATAAAGAATTACAAAATATCTGTATATGTGAAATATTTTCTGATTTATTCATGTTAAGTTAAAATAATAAGATACCTGCCCCAAATATCAATTAAGTTTTGACTTATGTCTCAGTCATTGATGTGGAATCTGTGTGCACAAATGAATCAATCTTTCTGTAAATTATTTCATCCACTTCCATCTGACTCATGTTCTACTTTAAATAGAACATTATTATACTTGCCAACATGTTCCCTCTCCATTTGTATTCATTTACTCTTATGTTTGTTTTATATTTGTAAATGTTTTATATATGTGCTCTTATCTGACCTTTTATGTTAAATGAGTGTTGTTGTTTAAGCCATAAATAACACAGCCAGTTCACTCATTCCCCCCTCTTTCTTCCGTCTGCTCCTGGAGGTATGGGAAAGAGAATCAAAAGAATGCAACTCCAACAGATTGAGATAAGAACAGTTTAATAACTAAGGTATAACACAAATCACTACTGCTACCACCAATAATAATAACGACCAGGGAAATACAAGGAAAGAGAATACAACTGCTCACCACCCGATACCAAGCCTGACCCAGCAGCAAACTCTCCACCCTTCCTGGTCTCTGCTCTCCATTTTCACATCCTGGGCATGATGTGCTGTGGTGTTGAATAACTCTTTGGTCAGTTTGGGTCAGGTGCCCAAACCTGGTTAGTTTGGGTCAGGTGCTGCTTCCTCTTGGCTTCCCCTCCTACCTGGCGGAGACTCAGTCCTTGGTCAAACCAAAACATTTTAAGGTGTAACTATAAACACTGGTGTTATCAGCACTGTTCCCAGGCTGAAAGTCACAAAACACAGCACTACATCAGCTACCAAGGAGAAAAATTACTGCTACTGCTGAACCCATGATAATGAGTTATAGTGGCTTAAACCACGACAGAGTTTATAGCCTTATGTTTTTCAGTGGTTAAAATTTGATCTTTAGGGAAAATAATCCAAATTAAATCTGAAATTGTTACTATTTCTGTTTTTTACTGTAATGCTTTAGAGTAAAACTGAGTATCTACTCACACCTACTTCTGGTGTGTAATTGAAGTTGCATGTTACATACATAGCTAATATAAAAATAGGACTTAAATAGTGCATACTTGCTACAGGTAAAAAGACCTCTCAGGTTACTGTTCTTCAGATGCCTTCAAACCTGTGAAACTCTTCTAGCAACAACAAATTATTTGAGAAATTATTTTAGAACATTTAACTGACAAGCAGATGAGGCCTGTCAATGATTATAGTGAAAACCACTGGAAGTCTGTCAAATCAAGTACCCAGTAAAAGAGCTATTTTACTTGTATACTTACACTGTACTGATTTTTTTAATGTATACATATACAGAGTAGAAAGCTTAAGATAGCTCAGCCTCTGTGGAAATCATTTTTCCGTTCATTACAAGCTGTCTGAGTTTAACTTGATTAGAGCTCAAAGGAAGAGTAGAGATTTTTATGGTAATTTCTTTCCTGTGGTTATCAAAACCACTGTAAAGCAGTTTACCTGTACAATACAAGGAGTCTGAAAAAAAACCTATTGTGAGGCAGATTAAACTGAGTGTATAGAGGACTTAATGTGTTATAGAGTTAAACTTGAGCTGTTTTCTGTTTTGTATTTTTAGCTTTTATTTTTTTTAGATTCAGCATATTAAATTCTCAGGAGGTCACCCTGTCAGCCACAATTCTGTGGCCTGGATTTAGTTGAATCAATCCTAATTGAAATTCTGCACAAGTCTGGTATTCTGTGGAGATTGCAGATGAATGACAGTGCAGTGGCAGGAAAGATAAATATGCTGGCAAATGAGATCCAGGCTGTCCACAGAGGATGGAATAAATTACTTTACCAATACAGTGGTGGTAATATGCTGGAGAAAGAAAGTGAAATGGAAGCTAGTTTAATACAAGGTTTGTTAAAGAAAAGAAAGAAACTAACAATATGGTTAAGATTTACTTACAATACGATTTCTGATATGTACTACATTTAGGCTACTTCTTCATTTCTTTTCTATAGTGAATAATGATCACTGCATGCACTTTAATTTCATTTATGCAGATAGCAGCTTGCACAATTTGAATTCATGTAACATTCTTTATGTAACTCAAGACCCAGTAGTAACTGCAGTACAGCATATTGATTAGTAATTTGATAAATATACAAAATGGCACACTGAGTTTAAGGTTCTTCATGCAAAATGTATTTAAATGACCTTGGGTAATTAGTGTGAATAGCTTTGAGGCACTGCTGCCTGAATGAAAGACATTTTTTGAGTCCAGAGATTGAAGAGGTTTCATGATGGGATGAGCAAAACTTAAACCAAGGGAAAAGAGCAAACATTAATTTTAAATAGAAATTAAGGTAAATTATATGATCTGATAGAACTTTTTCCAGTTTTCTTGCAGGTGCTGTACTGTTCATCTCAGCATATCTTCTGTCTTCCAGCCTAATTGCTAAATTTCTTAAATAAGTATGATTTCAGTACTTTCGTCTGAACAGTATATCAGAGTTTAATGTATCAGAAAGTATTTTTTACTATATATCCAAAATTACCCTTTTATTAATGTCAGCTATTTCTTCTTTAGGTAGTTACGGTCTGTTGTGCCACATGAAAGAATTTCTTTCCTTCCTCTGTGCTTATATCTACATATAATATGTAGTTACTATGGTTTACCTTTTTAACTTAGTAATTACTTAGCAAAATTATATGAATTTGTCTCCTTTATTATTCTCTCAGAAGTCAGTTTCTTCTATCATCTAATTATAGTATTTGTTTTTTGTCTTTTCTCCAGCTAATTTGTGAGTATTAGGGGCATATCATGGTACCCCAAGTGGAGTAGTACTTCAGGCTGAGATAAACCTTGCCATTGATAAACTCTGATATCCATAGGCAATTTTCACTGACCATTTCCTACCTATGTGATGTTTCACCCTGTAGATACATTTGTTTTCACTGGTGCCCTGGGCAGTCTCTGTGTGGACACCAGCTGCTCTCCCAACGGTTGCTATATCACTGCCCTCATCTGGACAGAGGAAAACCTTGATGAAAAGCTCACAGGTCAAGATAAGGACAAGAACAGTTCATTCAACTTGGTGAAAGTAGTTTAATTAATTTATTGCTAATCAAATCAGAGTAGGGTAATGAGAAAATAAGAAAAAAATCTTAAACCACCTTCCCCACCCCCTCCTTTCTTCCCAATTTAATCCCAACTTTTTCTACTTCCTCCCCTCCAGCAGCACAGGGGGACAGGGAATGGGGGTTGTGATCAATTCATCCCACATTGTCCTTCCCACTCTTTCCTACTCAGGAGAGGACTCCTCACACTCTTCTGCTCCAGTGTGGGTCCCTTCCATGTGAGAGAGTTATCCATGAACTTCTCCAATGTGAGTCCTTCTCATGGGCTGCAGCTCTTCAGGAAGAGACTGCTGTAGTGTGTGTCCCCTGCAGGATCACAAGTCCTGCCAGCAAAGCTGCTCCAGTGTGGGCTCTAATCCCCACAGGAGCACAGCCTCCTTCATGCATCCCCCTGCTCCAGCACTGGGTCCTCCATGGGCTGCTAGTAGATACCTGCTCCATCTTGGACCTCCATGGGCTGCAGGAGACAGTCTGCCTCACCATGGGCTGCACAATGGGCTGCAGGGAAATATCTGCTCCTGCTCCTGCAGCACCTCCTCCTCCCCTTCTGCAGTGACCTTGGTGTATGCAGAGCTGTGGCTCTCAAATATTATCACTCCTCTGGTTGCGGTGCCATTGCTGAGACATCTTTTTCCCCTTACATGTTATCCCAAAGGTGATACTGACGTTGCTGATGGGCTTGGCCTTGGCAAGTGGCCAGTACATCTTGGAGCCAGCTGGCATTAGCTCTGTCTGGACCCAGGAGAACTATCTAGCAGCTTCACACAGAAGCCACCCTGTTAGCCTCACTACTATCAAAACCTTGTACGTAAACCCAATACACCTAGTCACACTTTAAACATCGTTTTATCACTAGTGTTTTCTTCCCAGTTAAACTTTTTAATTCTTAATTTCACTGGAAGTGTTAGCTCATTCTTTGCTAAAATAAATCTTTCTTTATTTTCAGTCTGTGTTTTAAAGAGGGTGTTCGGTGACAATTCAGCATAGACCTAAGTGAGCCTGACTCAGTGTAATCACTGGAAGCCACCTTGCTAATAAGAGGAGTATATCTTACCCAGCAAGTAGAAGAAAAGTGTCTGGGATGGAAATGACAATGGTAACTCAGAATTGAAGAGTCTTATGAAGGAGATAAAATCAGCCTAACAGTTGGCTAGCAAATGTGTACAAACTTGTATTCCCTTAAACTGAATAATCATAGCTGTAGATTGGTGTGGCACTTAACATTATGTAGGGTGCTTGGGAAAGAAGTCGTCTAATAGGAGAAAAATATTTACAGCATAATTAAACAAAATTTCATTAGTTTCCAATTTGAACTTTGGCTAAATCATGCCGCTTTTATTCAAACTGTACTAGCTGTACTAACTATCCCATTGAGGAAGACCTCATGACCTGAGCTAATCTTGGGGTTTGAGTTCTTGTGCTGTATCATTCTATTTCAGCTCAGGCATTTATGTGATAACTGGTTGAAATTATCAACACATCCTGTATTTCAAGTTTTTTTCATCAGAAATTCTGAATGCCTAAAGTAAATTAATAGGATTTTACACTGGATGAGGTAACTGTTGGAATATCTCATAGTCATAAGAAAAAAAAATTTTCATTGTAGCAATGTTTTTTGATTAATAATATTTTAATGGAAATATTCCATACAAAACAAACTGAAGAACATTTTTTTGAAGTGAAATCCTACAATATTGAAACAACTGCTGTTATTAATGACTGCTTTGTATTTTTTTGTTAATTTTTTTGTAACCAATTCTAATACATATTTTTAAAGTGCTATTATAGAGAACAAGGCATACAATGTTAAATAATTATTTTCCTTCAGCTCATCTTAGCTTGTGAGGTGGAAGTCTGGAAGTGATACACTAGGTATTATTCTGCTCTGTTTTTTGTTTCTTACAGCAACATATCCATTCATTGTCTTCCAGAAGTTAAATGCTCCAGTTTACCACAATAAAGTGCTAAAATTTCTGTGTTGCTTTTCTGTTTCTTTTTGGTTCCCTACCCATAGCTAAAAAGACATTTTTTTCCCCTTTAAAACAACCATGTGAGATTTTGATTCTATCAGGAGATTATTTCTTTACTGGATAAGAAATAGATTAGCATAGAAAGATGAACAATCCTTAGTTTGCTGTTTTTCAGCGCAGGCGAGACTGTTGAGTAGAACAACCACTTGGAAAGTCATACCACCTTACCTATAATAATTCATAGGTGATTATCTTGTTATATTCTGTACTGGTTGTATACTTTATGTGTGAATACTGGTAGCCTTCCTCTAACATGTTTGTAGAGACAGAATAAAAAGTATGTGGTTTTAAGCAACCTTACAGTGATATAGTTGCATCTCTGCTGTATGTTTTTTGGTAAAAAATATATTCTATTTAAATAGCTGCACTTCCACAAAATCTTGATTTTGTGTTTTATGAGCATTAGGAACACAAATTCCCTTGGCTTTTAGGGGAATTAAATTTATGCAGGTGTTTTTGAAAACCCACATAACTACATTACTTTCACTGTAAAATATGATCAACAATGAAAGAGTTAGTAAAGTTCACTTGGTGCATTTTAAGTTCCTACACCTGACATGCATTGATTTTGTTTTGATTTTCAAGCGAACATTTTCCAGTAACAGCTTAGAGACATCTACATGTGAGATCCAAGTGTATTCATTAACTTTGTACATGTTGATTAAATCTGTTATTACTACCTCTTGCAGAAACTTCTTTCCTATTAGATGAACGGAACAACTCATAAGTAAGCTTTTCAATTAATTTTCTGTCATTGGATTTCTTTCACTTCAGTGTGATGACAACATATTTTGCTCAGTTTCCATATGCACTGGCATCAGTTATGTTGTCAGTGATTTTAATTACTGGAAGGATTTGTATTTTCTCTCTCATAATTTTCTCTGATCAAAATCCCATCATGGGATCCCCTATAAACTTATTTGCTACTAATGAAACTTATAAATAAGTCCTTAAAATCAAATCTTAACAATTTAATTCTTTTCACAATAAAATATTAAACTACACAATCCTGTGAAACATGTTTGAGAATAAGTTTCTGTTTATACTCATTATACTCATCTAGGAAATTACACTTCTTACCATACTGAAGATTCCCGCAATTAGGAAGAGTTCCTAATTGCTTCTCCTCTGCCCACTGGTAGAGGTAAGTGTGTTTACAAATAGGACATTGTCATGGGTTCAGCAGCAGCAGTCATTTTTCTTTAAGCAGTAGCTGGTGAGCACTGTGTTTTGGATTTTTGG
>JASSUY010017879.1:0-13902 GCA_032466535.1 Forpus xanthops
CGCACGCCAGGAGCGCGGGGAGGGGGCCAGGCCCCCCCGGGCGGAGGCGGACATGCTGTACAGGATTGAGGACGTGCCCCCCTGGTACCTCTGCATCCTGCTCGGCTTCCAGGTACGGCCTTGCAACGGGGCGGCCCCGCGGGCACAGCCCGAGCCCCTGCGCGCAGCACAGCCCCGCTGAGCCCCCGTTCCCCCCCAGCACTACCTGACCTGCTTCAGCGGCACCATCGCTGTCCCGTTCCTGCTGGCAGAGAGCCTGTGCGTGGGCAAGGACCAGCTCACCGTCAGCTACCTCATCGGCACCATCTTCACCTGCGTCGGCATCACCACCCTCATCCAGACCACTGTGGGCATCAGGTAGAGCCGCGGCGCAGGGGGGGACCGCTGCTGCTCCGCACCCCATGGGCACAGCATCCCCCGTCCCCCCCCAGGCTGCCCCTCTTCCAGGCGAGCGCTCTGGCCTTCCTTGTCCCGGCCAAGTCCATCCTGGCCCTGGAGAAGTGGCGCTGTCCCCCTGAAGGTGAGGGCAGAGGGGAGCAGGGGGGTTCCAGCCGCCCCCCCCCAGGCACCACCTCATCCCCCTCCATCCCCAGAGCAGATCTATGGCAACTGGGCTCTGCCGCTCAACACATCCCACATATGGCAACCCCGCATGCAAGAGGTGAGCCCCCCCCACCCCGGACCCCGATGTGCCCCACAGCGCACTGACCCCCCCGTCCTCCCGCAGATCCAGGGAGCCATCGTGGTGTCCAGCCTGGTGGAGGTGGCCATCGGGCTGCTGGGGCTGCCCGGGGCGCTGCTCAGCTACATCGGGCCATTGACCGTCACTCCCACCGTGTCCCTCATCGGGCTCTCCGTGTTCCAGGCGGCGGGCGAGCGGGCCGGTTCCCACTGGGGCATCGCTGCGCTGTAGGGCTGCGGGATGGGGGGACAAAGGGGTTGGGGTGTCCCCTATGGAGCCAGGAGGGAGCCGGGGTACGAGGGGCCTCCTGTGTCTCTCTGTCCCCCAGGACCATCTTCCTGATCGTCCTGTTCGCGCAGTACCTGCGGCACACGGCCATCCGCCTGCCCGCCTACCGGTGCGGCAGGGGCTTCGTGCTGCTCCGCATCCGGATCTTCAAGATGTTCCCGGTAGGGACCGTCCGGGAGCCTCCAGATCCTGGAGCATCCCCCAAATCCCCTCTATTCCTCCACACGGGCGATGCAGGGGCTGTGCCCGGTGCGTGCCCCTGCAGATCATCATGGCCATCATGGTGGTGTGGCTGCTCTGCTACGTGTTGACGCGCACCGGAGTCTTCCCCAGTGAGCCCGAGGCGTACGGATACAAGGCCAGGACGGATGCGCGGGGGGAGATCCTGTCCGTGGCACCCTGGTTTCGGGTGCCCTACCCCTGTGAGTGCCGGGCAGGCACACGTCCCTTCGGTGCCCCTTCACCATGGGGGACATCAGTTGGGTTGGGGCGCACTGGGGGGGCTGAGGCCCTGTGCTCTGTCCCCGGCAGGCCAGTGGGGTCTGCCCACGGTGACCTCGGCGGCGGTGCTGGGCATGTTCAGTGCCACGTTGGCAGGCATCATTGAGTCCATCGGGGACTACTACTCCTGTGCCCGGCTGGCAGGAGCCCCACCGCCCCCCGTGCATGCCATCAACAGGTACAGCAGCTGCTCCCCACCCTGGTACCATGCCTACACCATGGAGCCGTGCAGGGACCAGGCAGGGATGCTGTGGGGCAGCAGTGATGGGGACGGGCAGGGATGCTATGGGGCAGCAGTGATGGGGACGGGCAGGGATGCTATGGGGCAGCAGTGATGGGGACGGGCAGGGATGCTGTGGGGCAGCAGTGATGAGAACCAGTTCATTCGTGTTCCCAGGGGCATTTTCACTGAAGGCATCTCCTGCATCATCGCGGGGCTGCTGGGCACTGGCAATGGCTCCACATCCTCCAGCCCCAACATTGGTGTCCTGGGCATCACAAAGGTACCAGGGCCTGGGCCGGGTCCCTCTCAGCCGGGGGACACAGGCACCGTCACCCACTGCCCATCTCCGTGCAGGTGGGGAGCAGGAGGGTGATCCAGTACGGGGCTGGGATCATGCTCCTGCTGGGCACCATTGGGAAGTTCACGGCGCTCTTCGCCTCCCTGCCCGACCCCGTCCTCGGGGGGATGTTCTGCACTTTGTTTGGTAACCTCGCAGCAGCCACCCCTCAAAGCAGCACCCCCGGGCCCTCTCCCTGCAGGCTCGGGGGGAGCCCAGGGGATGCAGGGTGGGCTCTGAGCCCCCACACCCCCGATGCCCGGCAGCGGCAGCTCCATGGCACCTCCAGCCCCGCCGTGTCTCCTCTGGCAGGCATGATCACGGCCGTGGGCCTCTCCAACCTGCAGTTCGTCGACATGAACTCCTCCCGCAACCTCTTTGTGCTGGGCTTCGCCATGTTCTTCGGGCTGACGCTGCCCAACTACCTGGATTCCCACCCCAAGGCCATTAACACGGGTACCTGCCCGCCGCGCAGAGCCCCGCGCTGTGCTTAGGGAGCGAGGAGGGCAGATCCATGGATCAATGATGCGAACCCGGCTCACACGGCACAGCCCCGCTCAGGCCCCACGCTCCCACAGGTGTCCCCGAGCTGGACCAGATCCTGGCGGTGCTGCTGACCACGGAGATGTTCGTCGGGGGCCTCATTGCCTTCGTCCTGGACAACACCATCCCGGGTAATGACAGCGCACGGGGCCTCAAGGGGCGTCCGGGGTTGGTCTGGAGCTGCAATAGGGGCGCATAGGGTCTGAGCCGGTGGCACCGCAGGGACGCAGGAGGAGCGCGGGCTGGTGCAGTGGAAGGCAGGCGCGCATTCCGACAGCACATCCAGCGCCGGCCTCAGCAGCTACGACTTCCCCTTGGGGATGGGCGCCCTGCGGAGCAGCCGGTGGCTCAGGAGGGTTCCCATCTGTCCCCTGTTCACCGGGTTCAAGGCCCGGGCGAGGGACAGCAGTGAGGCGGCCACAGACGTGCAGGACATGGCCGATGGGGTCTCTGTGTGCACCAAGGTGTGAGCGAGGGGAGGGCTCGTGCCCCAGCGCCAGGGGAGCTGAGCTGAGCCCCATGGGCGCTGCCGCAGGCTTCCGGTGCTCATCTCCAGCGCAGGATTAGGGTAACCCCAGGCTGCCCTTTGGGGACAGCCCAAGCGCCCGGGTGCCGGCCTGGGGACCATGGCCTCTGTGTCACCGCTGCACCAAGCTTTGGCTGGGAGAGCTCATTCGGTCTGGAGCTCATCAGAGCCAGCCAGAGCCCCCAGAGCCATGGATTGCCACGCTGTGCCCTTGGCTTTGGAAGGGATACCCAGCAGCTGGCACGGGCTCTGTGTGGGGCGCAGCATCCACACCAGTGTTAGATGCTGACTTCAGGATCATGCAATGAAAGCAGTAAAATAAGATTCAAGGCCTCTCGGTGTCTTTGCTGTATCCTGCACCATTCCCTCCACCCTCCTGGCGTTTCAAAGGCTCCAGCAGCTCCTCCCTGGGCTGTCCAACATGGACACGTGCTGGGCTTCACCCAGCCCGAGCAGTTCCATGGTCAGGGGGCTTCTGCCCCAGCCCAGCGCAGTGGGGGTAGTTCAACACCAGCCCTCATCAGACATGTTGGGGAATGAAAGAAGGGCAGGTTAATAAGTGAAAAGGGGGGAAAGCCCCCCCAACCCCAGTGATGCACACTCCCGCTCACACCTCCCAGGAGCACAGCACACCCTGAGCCACGGAAGAGCTCCCACTCTCCCGCTGCTGCCCCAGTGCTGCTGCTGTAACCGGATGCTACAGAGCACACATCACCTCTTTGGGCGGCTCTGTCCTCTCCCAGCCCACCTGCTGGGGCTGGACCAGAATGCCCCAGCCCTGCCCAACAACAGCCAAAACACACACCCTGCTATCAGCTCCGCTTCAGTGACAAACCCCAGGCACAGCCCAGGAGTTCACCTCCACTGAAGGTGCTGCAGGTACAGCTTGCTGAGATACGGCAGGGAAAACAGAGCACAGGGATTGTGCTCCTTTCACAACATTCAGGTGCCAACCGCACCCAGCCGAAACTGGGGCAGGAGGTGCCTGCCAAGCCAGCACTGCAGCGTGCAGGGCTGCGCTGCTCACACTCCCACTCCAGCTAAAAATAAGGCAGCACATGGCTGCGTTCTGACCTTCTGTCTTCAGCTGTATGAGTCTGAACTGTCGCCAAGGCGGTGAAACACCAGATGAGGTTTGTTGCTTCTCTAAGGCCAGGTCTCAGGTTAGGAAAGGGGAAAGCACTGCTCAGTAAGGAGCCAGGATAACTGTGATGAGTGTTCTGAAGAGTAACAGCAAAACAACAGTTGGTTTGGGCAAGTTCCTCTAAGAGGGCTGGACAAGAAACCTGGAGAGGGGCTTTCAAAAATGGACCTGTGGGGACAGGATAAGGGGAATGGCTTTAACCTGTCAGAGGGGAGACTGAGATGAGCTCTCAGGCAGAAGCTCTTCCCTGTGAGGGTGCTGAGGCACTGGCACAGGGTGCCCAGAGAAGCTGTGCCTGCCCCATCCCTGGCAGTGTTGAAGGCCAGGTTGGAAACAGGGGCTTGGAGCAACCTGCTCTATGGAAGGTGTCCCTGCCCATGGTGGGTGTTGGAACTGGATGAGCTTTGAGGTCCCTTCAACCCGAACCACTCTGTGATTCCAGGAACACAAACTCAGTGATGTGGGTAACCTCTGCATAAAGGCTTCATCTCACTCTGTCCATGCTGCAGCACTGCCTGATTCCTGGAGTGTTTCCATTGGGTTTAACTGTAGCTTAAAGACAAAATAAAAGGTATTAAGAGCAAGGCTGGGCAAAGTTATAAAGCAAGGGGGGGATCAGCTCATCCACAGCCTCCCAGTTCACAGAGTACGGCTGTGGAGCACCCCAGTTCCAGCAGCCCCACTCTTGACATCCCCTTTACAGGGTGCTTCCTGCTGTCAGCAAGGGCTGCCCATGGTGCCAGCAGCACTGGACCTGCACTGGGATTAACAGTGAGAAGGCAAAGCTACCCAGGCAGGCAGGCAGGAGGAAGGAGTCCAAGCTCATGAGCATCCTTACAAAGAGCCCTAAAGGAACTGCATGGGCAGTACCCCCCCATGCCCGCTGCCAGCAGCACATTGATGAGACAGCCACCACGTCAGTTCTACTCTTATTTATTTTTTTAAATATTTTTGAAAAAATATAATTTTTTTACAATATTTTCAACTTAAACACTATTCACACTGAACACGTATGGCAGCTTCACCTACCCCAGCATGAAGTTTAAGAAGCCAAAACTGTTCTAGCTTTATTAAAAGAAAAACAGAAACAAAAGAAGTTGTTGTGCTGTAGACTATCGTGTAGTGATGATTAAACAAAGCAAGGGCAAAGCACCACTCAAATCACTAATGCTAGGGTTGGCTTGGTTAAACCCAGCTCTAATAAAGTGTTATGCTAAAAGTTACATAGGCAGTGCTATGTATTTATCTGGGTTCTTGGAAGAAATTGTGATGAAACTCACATCTCCTTGAACATAATCGGGAAGTTGGAGCGTTTCTAACATGATCACGTACTGCGAAGCGCAGGGATTCCTCCTTCCAGCCCCTCAGGTGTTAGTTCAGTAGCTGAGATCTACGACTCTGCACAGGTCTGTACGGTTTCTGTTACAGCTCATGCTGCTGAAAAGGAGCATGAGGGCTTCTTCAAGGGGAAAAATTAACATTAGTAACAGTATTTCCAAGGAAAGTTAGCCTATTTGCATAACAATCGGATATCCTTGCTTGCTTTTTGTCCTGAAGTTAAGGCATTATCAGGTGCAAGCTAGCACCAGTTAACACAGACCATCCACGGCAAATTCCAAGTCCCGTTTTAGAAAGACAGAGTCTGCAGGTTTTATAAACGTAGTACTTTGTCTCAACTTGACTGGTGCTTCTTACCTCACTGCCTCCTTCCAGAGAGCCAGGGCCCAATTAAGTTTCCATTAAACTTTTGACAGATTTACTTAATAACAGTCTCAGCACTTTTATTGAGCATGCAAGACTAACAAAACTTTGGCAATGCATAAGTGTAACACAGTGACAAGAAGAGCTTTTACAATTAAATCTTCTAATACTGGCTTCACAGTGTGGAAATTGTGCTACATCCACCAAGAGAGGGCCCAGTCTACTCAAATATTTAAGTACTTCACCCCAGGAACAAACTCCTTTGCGTTTGGATTCAGATTACTCTTGACCTGAGGAAGGGAAAAACAGAAGTCTAGTTGAATCACTGTTTTCATCCTCCGTTTTCAAGCTGACAGCATTAGGAACAGTTTATGGGTTTAGAGTAACAGTCAGGCACGTGATGGGGGTTTTGCATGTACCAAGAGCCTCTCTGATCACTACAAGAGCACACTCCTCTGTGCTAGCAGCTGAATTATCCACCCTTCCTTAGCACCACATGGTGTTTCAGTCAGAGGAGGGCTCAGGGAATGAGAAACAAGGAAACCACAGGCATGCATCAAATGCAGCTACTTGGCTTAATGCTGAAAAAGCTTTTTCTGAAGCCGAGCTGTTAAAACGTGCCATGAGGTTTTTAGATCTTGCTTATTTAAGCAAGAGGAGACTTGTTCCAGGAACTTCAGCCGTTTCTGGGAATTTAATGTATATGAGCACTATATTGATTTTCTGCATTTCCAGCCTGTGACTACTCTGTCCTGCTACTTGGCAAGCTGCCGCTCTGCAACGTCCTGCAGTTACAGGTAGGAAGCATCTTCAAACTGAGTTCTTTATCATGAGGAAATGGAGGGTTAGGCCTTTGTGTTCCAAAACTGCTACCTGCAGCTACTTAAGCTTTGAGAAGTAGGACTTGACAGTGGTTTTTGTACTCTGCACCAGCACCTGAGTATTATGTTAGGGAAAATAGGTACAGAGTGCCCCTTCCTTTCAGTTAACCTCTGACAAGTCACACAGTAAGAAAAGAGGGAAATAATCACAGTGGGGTTGCCCTTCCCTTCCCTAGAATTTCTGCAAAAGGGATCTGCTATGGTTTGCATAACCCAACCCAGAACACAGCTCATTCCTACCCCACACATAACTGGTGACAGATGCTCAGTTAAACCTTTGCAGTCTTGTCACCAAATGGCACTTCAGTGCTCATGCTTCACACACTGCCTCTTTTTCTTAACACACTCTGTATACCCAAACCCACTTGAATCTATGCCATGGGCTAGGAAAGGCCCCATGTGGTTAAGAAGAAAACCACTGAACAGGTCACGTCATTTAAGGGAATATCCCTTGCCCAACTGTTCCACATTTCCCCCTCCACCAGAGCCAGGCACAGTGTAAGAGTCTCTGGCTTATTTGTAAAGGATTTTGCCCTGCCATTATCACCAATAAAAATCAGCCTTGGTCAAAGAGAGATGTCAAGCTCGAGAAATGAGAAACCAATTTACCACCAGATCCTCCAGTGATGAGCTGTCACTGATAACAAGGTCATTGAACTGGTCCTGGATTTGATCCATTGTTTGTGGGAGATCACGGGCTGGAATAAACCACTCATGCTCCTCCTCTTCCTCCAGCATCTCCTGGAAGCAGCGCTCAATAAATTCTTCTTCCCACAACTCCTCTTCGATCTATACAATGAGAAGAAACTGCTCCATCAACAAACTTCTCAAGAGCTTGGGCCTTCATTCCACGGTCTGTGCACCCAGCTGGCTTGCTTTCTGGCTATGCACCAGGACTTACAGCAGAACACCATGCTTGTGCTGCAGGGAGGCAACCAGCTTGAGATTTTTAATCTAGGAAAGTGCTTTGCCCCAGGAACTTGGACTGCAGATAAAGGGAATGGCAGAAGAACACCCCAGCTGTTCCATTTGCTGCTTGTTACAAGCTCAAGGAGAAGGAAAATATTGGTTCCAAGTGAAAACTTCAGATGTACCAACTAGCCCGGAATCAACTCACTGCCAGAATGAGGATGGGAACAGGGACACCACATGCAGCCAGGCACACTCCCTAGGAAAAGTGTCCTCCAAGACTCTTGGGGAAAAAATAACCACTGCCTGTGCCTTGGCACGGGGAACAAGCAGCAGCTCCTTGGCTTTAGGTTATGTGTTCACCCAACACAGTTCTCCTAAGGGACTCCACATGATCTTAGTGGTTGTTAAGAATGCTGACCTGCTGTGCTCTAAGCAGGGCAAATCAACTGATGCAGAACTGCCACATGCTGCAAAGACTAAAGGAAAGTTTTGCTTGGTTGTTCAGTAAACAAGCTTTGGAGGGAGTTCATCCCAACAAGTTTTCCATGTCCTGCATTGCAGTACTTAAGCAGGGAAATAGAAGCTGGTGTGAATGACTTGCCAGAATGGAAAAATTATTCAGGACATATTTAAAAGTTTACTCAATGGAAGCTCAAACAAGTTTTCCTATCTATTCTTCACTCTGAAATTAAACACATACTCGACCCTGAAGTGGAAATTCAGTTACGTATTGCAGATACCAAACCAGAAAATGAAAGCCAGAGTTGAGGATTGCTGCAATATGTATGTGCCCTGTGCCTGGGGCGAACACACTCATCAGCTTACTTGGTGCTCAAGATGCACAGTTTGGGGAACAGAGATTCATCACCATACGCTCTAAGCCACTGCCACACAATTCAAACCCTGCATGAAGCCCTGACTTTGTGGTTTCCTCAGTAGAGCACTCCAGAAAGGACAGGAGTCTCCCATCAACACTCCTTGAGGCACTGTGTCCATTCTGCACTGGGTGGAAGGCAGAGGAAGGCACACAGCCACGAGCCAGTGCTGCAGCAGGGGCTGAGAGGCACCAGTTGTTACATGACTGTACACCTACAGGTGCCTCCAGCAGCAGTTCCAGAATAATTAAATAACATTTAGGTCCCAAACGCCTTGAAATTAAGACTGCCCCTTCAGATTTGCCAGCTCAAGTTTAACTTGTTCAGGTTCCCACGGAGAGATGTGCTTACTGCTGCACAACCAGGCTGCCACGTGGTGTTTGCCTGCCTGAATACAACCAGTCTACCCCCATGCTACCACCTTTCCTCTCTGTTTATTCATGGCACAACGCTCAGCTGCTTCCCCAAGAACTACACACCCCCTATGCCAACTGCCATGCAGTCCCCAGGAAGAAACAACCACCCATTGGGAAACAGCACTGAGAGCATCCTGGCCCTTTATGCACAAGAGAATTTACAGCTTGTGAGCAACCTGAATTTCAGATTAGCTTTGTGCCCTGCTGGCACCCTAGAGAGCAGCAGACATCCCATTTCAGCCACTCAGACTTCAGCACAGCCAAACTGTGCAGAGAAAGCAGCTATGCGAGTACAAAGATCAAGCTTGGATTGTAAAGGGGACTGTGGGAAGAAGCTGTTCCCCCTCCATGGGAGGGAAACTGCAAGGGGAGAGATGAAGCTTAAGGCTTCCTTCTAATGTGACTGCAAAGGCCAGCCATAAGACAGACAATTTAGTATTAAGCAATGACCAGGACTATCACCCAACAGCTATGTCCACTGACTCCCTTAGGAACAGTAGCCTTGGGAGAGGCAGGGAGGCACTGGGACATATCCAGTTCACAACTACAGCATGTCTGAACATGTAAAAGCTCCGCAGGCCAGTGGCCTACCTAAACCCATCCCTTCCAAAGTGCCAATAAACTCTGCCAGTGTTGCTTCCCTCCCTCCTACAGCAGCAGGGAATTACTGGATGCATACTTCTCATATTTTCCACCAAGATTACACAAAACTCGTATTTATTGCCAGAGAAGCTGAGATCTGTCTTTTCCCCTGGGTTCTTCAGCAAGCGCATTTAAAAACCCCATCTCTAAAGGACTGCCAATCTTTGACCTTAGTTGCTAAGCCACAGCACCTTTTCCTTCAGCTAGAGAAGAGTAAAGCATATCACAACACACTTAGAGAAGGAAATTACTTGCCTGCCTGTTGAATTCCTCTTCATTCTCCATCCACATGTACTCCGCAAAGGGATTGTCATCTTCATGAGAATGACCATTTATGATCACATCTTCACTGATGATGCTCGGGCTGGTGCTGCTGCGACTCGGATCTTTCATGGTTGTGTCTTTGAGTCAATGTCTGCAATTAAGAAATGCAGTAATTAAAGAGGTACTCACTCACCACCCTGCTGCTCTGCACAAAGATGTGAAGGCTCTGGGTAGCCCTGCAGTGGCTGCAGCAGAGCTGTACTCACTGCAACAGGAGCATCAGAAAGGCCGTTTCCATTGCATGTGGAGTGACTAATTAATTTCCCCAAATTAAAGCTCGTCAAATCAGCAAATGCCAAGCGCTGAGACCAATTAAAAGGGACAGAAAACAGCAGAAAGCATGCGCGCCTGCCAGCAGGAATGTATTTAAGGCAACACTGAAGACACAAAAAGGAAAACTTTCTTTCCAAAACGCTTTCAAAGCTCCTACCTGAGTTTCAACAAACTCCACTGGAGATGAACTGTGCCCAGTGTCTGTACCAGTTCAGAGGCAGTGGGCAGTGCTTCAGGGAAATTCCCAAGGATACCCCATGCTAGGGGAAACTCAGCCTGGCTTTTAGCTCACCCAAATTCTATTACAGGACATTCCACTGCCTAGGAAACTTCAGGTAAAGCCAACATCATAATGCACTGGAAGCCAGTGCGTGCTCCCCTCTCCTCCCACTTCATTAGACAGGTTGAGTCACGCCTGGAGAGCACTCAACACTTGTGTGTGTCAATGCTACGTGATACAGCAACGTCCCAAGCTCCAGGAATGAAGGTACAGTTGGCAAGTGTGTCTTGTTCCACCTAGCCCCAGTCAAAAGCAGGACAAAGCCTAAATTTGGGCTGAACCCTCGTCACAAGGAGGGTGCTGCAGCCTTTCTGTCAGACTGGGTGAAGCTTGTAACTGTGAGCACAGAGACCAAAGTCTGCTCCTCACAGCCCGGGTCTCAACTGAAAACCTCATTTTACGAGGCGAGACTGCTGCTTTTCCTGCACTGGGCTTAGCTGCAGATATCAATACTGGAAAAGCTGAGGAGTTTTAGCTACCAAGACTGGCAGTGTTAAAACATTATACAAAACACATATGAAGCAATGAGCTAAAAAAAAAAACCAAATCAAACTTGAATGTTCTTCTAGTGCTAACAATTTGCAATGGTGTGATGCAGCAGGGAGAGAAAATAGGTTTATTTTATTCTCAAATCAACGTTTTAGCTCATTGCCTGCACATGAAAAGATCAGTTGGAAAAGAAGGTATCAAAAGACAGCCTCCACTGTGATTAGGGTAAAAGAGCTTATCACACAGAAGCTCCTGTTTTGTCTTTATATTTCATTTGCTCCTTTTATCTATGGAATTAATGCAAGTTTTGGTTCAAAATGTCTTCTTAATAATCCCAGGCCAAAACCCTGCCACATCCAAGTGATCAGTTAAGAAAACAACAAAGATAAAGGGACTTGCCTGGCTTGTTCCATTCAAGGCTTTTAAATCAAAGGCAAACCCAAGTACGGAAGTCACTGGAGCTCCCTTAGGAAGTACAACGAATGAGACCAGAACCCGGGTATTCTAGCAACAGAAAACAGGTTCTTTTTGATGTTCTTTCAAAACAAACTTGCAAAGGCTTACTGGCAGCATCTAACATAAGACAGGAAAAGACACTGCACTCAACACCCTAATTCAAGCTTGAAACGGCTTTAAGTAACTTCAGCTGCTCACAAGCTAACAAAGAGGCTGCATTAAAAAGAATAAAAGACCTCAGAGTCTCAAAAGCCTAAATTCTTCATTTTTTTAACTGACAAAGTCAGTGTTCTCACTTGTGGAGTGAATCCTGGTATTGACATTGCACCAGGCTTTGTGTGCATAAAGATTCACACTAGAGTGAACAACCACAGCAGCAGTGTAAGGCACTCAGGCCACATTCCAGGCAACTTCTGTACAGAGAAGACTGCACCCAGGCAAGTCCATAATGAGAAAAATAAGAAATAATAGAAAAAAATCACAACCTACTTGTTTGTGCCAAAGCTTGGAAGGTTCATTCACTGAATCATGGGCTGGTTTTCCAATTTCTTAAGCTTTCCCACAGAATATGAGCTATTTGCTTTAGGAGGGAGGAAAGAGAAGTTCAGTGCTCCACAGCTGGACTGAAACAACTTTTTCCATTGCTGCCTAAGGACTATGTGGATGATTATCTCCAAGAAAGATCCAGGGCTCAAGCTGAGCATCTCAAGTTTATCTGATGAAGCCCTAACTCTGCTAATGTTTTCCCCCAGGAAAACAAGTCAACAAAACACTTCTGCATGAACAGTTAAGGAAGCCCCAGGCCAGTCCCGTAGTCACAGCATGCCTTGTAAATTCGTTTTCTGCAAGTTGCAATACCACAAATAGCAAGAAATAAAACAATAACTAAATCTCCCCATTTCACCCTTTCCAGATACAAACCAGCTGGCTTTCTATGTTCATCTGTAAGGACAAGATTAGTCTCATTTCACCAGACACAGGCTTTTTAGTCATGAGCTACAGGCAATTCTGAGGAAGAGACATCAACACCACTTTGGTCTTGCAAAAAGGCACAATCTAAGGCAGCTGCTGCAGAAAATGAGCCACAGCGACAGGCTCCACTGTGTTGTGAATAAAAAGAAGACATTTTCCATCTGGGAGTAGGTGGAAAGCAAAGGATCTCAAAGATCCTTACACTGGAACAGGAAACAGAACATTCATAGCGCTAAGGAGCACAAACCACGGAGAATTTTGCCACACTGATGTGATCTGAGATGCAGCCCCAAATTATTCAGGGGATTTTGGTAGGGAGGGGGTGATGCAGGAAGAACAGTGTAAATGGATAAAGCCTAGGATTTTTATCTTAGGAGTGAAGTCAGAAATTATCAATTGTGTAACAACAGGATTTTCAGGTATCTCCAAGTGTTTTCTGTATGAGGTATGACACACATTACTCCAGAATATCATTAAGGCCCATTAATTTAACCATTTCCCTGAATTCTGCTGCACTGATAGCAATGGAGAGCCCTGTACAACCAGCATCAAAATTCAAAGCTTTGTGTCTGAAGATTTTGCATTTAAACCCTCATCACAAAAGAAGATTATCTACTGCCTGCTTTAGAAAACAAGGTCAAGGGACCCAATTCCATAGGGCAAAACCTGGGTCCTCACCTCTGATAACGATAACAGAGGGAAAACAAGAAGCTCTTTACTTCAAGCACCAAACATGACACAGAGAGGGCGCAGAACACTCAGATCTTCCCAGAGCTTAAGTTTAAGTGAAGGTGTTTTAGCAGCAAGGAAGTACTTTGAACTCCTGCCGAAGATGGTGGGATGTGTTTATTAACCAGCACCTGCTCTGGAGAGGCAGCCGCGCCGGCCAAGACTTTTGTTATCGAATTAGATTAGCAAGTGTCAGTTATCAAGTAAACAGCCATACTAAATAACTTAAATAAACAAACTCCACATAATAAAGAGAATTCTTAACCAACTTCGCAAAGGTGCCAATGGCATCGGACATAAACGCTTTGGAGCGTCGCACCGGGATTAACGGAGCACAGCCACTAGACTCGCCAGCGCGAAGTCGCACAAAGGAGCCGAGAGCAAAGCCCTCGCCGAGGCGAGTGGGCAAGGCTGCACCGCGCGGGGGAAAGCAGAGCCCGCTCTCTCTTCAGTGCCGAGATCTTCGGCATCGCGGAGCCGCTTCGCTGCGGTGGGCTCCGAGCTCCGCCGCCACCGTCTCGGCCACGGAGAAAGGCGGAGCGGCCTCTGCCCCTCCCGGCGCGGCCGCGGCGATGAGCACCCCGGAACCGCGGGTCCCCCCTGACCCCCAACCCCAGCTCCGAGCCCCCCCCGCCCCACATCCGCCAGCGCCGTCCCCTCCACCCGCTTTGTTCGCCCGCTGGGGCCGCCCCCGCGGCGGGGCTCGGT
>JASSUY010017879.1:14764-31645 GCA_032466535.1 Forpus xanthops
CTCCCCGGAAGCGGCCCAGGGGAATGCCGGGAGCTGTAGTCCGGCCGGGCCGCCATTTCGCGCAGCGGCGCGGGGCACGCCGGGAAGCGCAGTCCCGCGGGCGGGCGCGGCCTCCATCTTGTAGCGGTGGATGTGCTGTAAAGAGCAGGCACGGCAGACCCGACCGCTCGGGGCCGCTCTGAGGGACGGGCACGGCAGACCCGACCGCTCGGGGCCGCTCTGAGGGGCGGGCACGGCAGACCCTATCGCCCGGGGCCGCGCTGGGCCGGGGAGGCCTCGATTCCTCCGGGCACTGCTGCGTGCAGCGCTACCACAGGAGGAGAGCTGCGCCGCCGTGCCTTGCCCTCCCTCAAGGGCTCCTCCAGGCTCTCTGTGAGGACAGCAGCGAGCCCTGGGCTCCACTGAGGGAAAGGCGATTGAATACCTTGTGAAACACACGGCCCTTCACCAGAGATGTGTACGCACTGGATTCATGCACTTTGAACAGCGTGCGTAGCAAAAGGGACGTAAAGAGCGCTCTTTTCTGGGACCAGACTTAAACCCTAGTTACAAAATGAGTTGGGAAACCAATTTTTATTCTCTCCTTTGTCATTCCCCCTTTTTATTTTTTGTAAAGTCAGTGTGAAAATGACTCCTTCGGACATGACCTGCTGAAACAAGTGCACAGCAGCAGTGATCAGAGGCGTGTCATCACCCTCGCAAATGCTTTGCCGAAGTATGAGCTTTTCCACTCCAAAAGGAAAAGCAAACAGACGTTAAACGTCAGTTAAAAGCTCCTTGCTCCATCCACGCTGACTTGATCTGGAGTTAGGCAGCATCACACAACCTCCTCTGCTCAAGCCCACCTCGGAATGATGGACTCGTGGGGTAATGCCTGCAAAAAGCCACACGCACCAGAACACGTCCCTGCACGCACCATGACGGCCCAAAGTGTGTGTTGGTGAGGACTGTGCCGTGCGGGAACGGGTACCCTCGGCTAACGCAGACCCAGCGGTGGGGAGGAGCCGTGAGGAGGCTGTTGAGGCTCACAGCGCACAGCCCAGCTCTGCTCTTCGTGTTCCACCACCTGCAAGGCTGCAAGGGCTCCTGTGCCGGCAGCGTGGGCTGCCCCACCAGCAGGAGCGGGGCTAGCTGAGGAGAGCAGCTCATTACCATTTCTCGGCTCAGTTCTCCACTTCCTTCCTTCCTCCTCCCCTGCAGTAAGGGAGAACCAAGTCCACACAGTCTGGGGTTTCTCGGGTTTTCTGGGGACAGTCTCCTGCTCACACTGGTTCTTTATCATTTGCCATTACTTAATTTGCTTCCAGGGCCTTAAAGCTTCCTCTACAGCCTGTCATACACTCACTAAATGCTTACTTCCATGGCAAGTACAACATCAAAACTAACCCTGGCAAGGGTCATCCTTAAAAAAAAAAAAAAATCAAGCCTCCCAGGCTCCAGCTACTCATAGTTCACAGCCATTGTTTTATGTAAGTCCAACATGACACCTGGCTTTGTAACAGGCTTCTCTGTTGTGCCTCTGCTGAACTACACACACTGCAGATGCAAAACCCTTCAGAGTTACTTTCCCAAGCTGAAATTCATGTGTGAAGGCTGGCATCTAAATTGCAGAACACCTATTACTTCATTCTCCAGGCCTGCTTCCCCTCATCCCTTGACTATAAAGTGCGTGCATCCTGTGGCAAGAGCACACATCAATCTGTCACCAAAACGCATTTCTGGCATTTGCCTCAAGACCAAGTTGCTCCGATGCCTTTTCATCAGAAATGGGCACAAGGCACATAGCCATGGACTGATTTGTGTGGGAAAGGACCTTAAAGCTCATCCAGCTCCAGCCCCTGCCACAGGCAGAGACACCTTCCACTAGAGCAGGTTGCTCCAAGGCCCTGTGTCCAACCTGGCATTGAACACTGCCAGGGATGGGGCAGCCACAGCTTCTCTGGGCACCCTGTGCCAGTGCCTCAGCACCCTCACAGGGAAGAACTTCTGCCCAAGAGCTCATCTCAGTCTCCTCTCTGGCAGGTTAAAGCCATTCCTGCTGTCCTGTCCCTACAGGCCCTTGTAAAAATAAATCTCTGACAATTACAGAAGATATCTTGCAGCAGCAGGTTAGTTTTGAGTTTGTGGTGTGCAAAAGCATCATGTTGCACATGTAAAGGTGTAATGACTTATCACGGGTCTGAAATAACAGGCATCTCAGCCTTGCCAACACTGAGGGAGTGAGGAATACTTTGACTCTTCAGTTGGACCATGCAACAAATCCTTTACACCAGGGAATTAAGTTTAGACACCAGATATGATGTACCATCCTCCTACAGTTTAACCCCCAGCACTTACACACATTAGGATTTACAACAGGCTGAGGAGCAACATTACAAACTGCACAGCTACTTGCAATGCAGGCGGTGGTTAAGGAAAGGCTACATTAAAAATAAACCCCACAGAGCTGTGGTGTTTCCATGCATTAATCTGAACTGCATGGGGTACGAAAACTTAAAATGCATGGGAAAAGTGGAGATCTTGAAAACAAATCCTTATCTACCATCTTTAGGAAGAGGGACGACTACTAAACACTGCTTTGAAATCAAGTCCTCTGCTTGGCTGATGAACTAAACAGCTTCTTGGAGGTAGATGAATGCCAAGTGTCATCATGAGCATGCAGGGAGCCAAGCATGGCCCTCTGTAACAGTCAGAACTGCTCGCAGGGCTGCTGCTGCACTCTTTCAGGGGCCTAGGAAAGGTGTTGAGGAATTTCAAGACTGCATCTCTGCATTGCCTTGAATCAACTTCCCACAAACAGAATTTAGCACAACTGCTGAGCGCACTGTGCAAAGCAGTAACTTATCTCTGCGAAAGTGCAAGAATGAGTCACTGCATGGCAAGATTCCCTAATTTGGATGTGCCATTTGAATAAAATCTGCACCACCAGCTTTCTATTAGCATTGCACCACTACAGAGTCCCCAGAGGAACTGCTGCCGTTGCAGTACGAGATATCTAATTTATACTTTACTCTTGCACAGAAGGGATCACACCTTCCGTTTTTGTGAGGATCCAACAGCAGGAAGTTGCAACTGGAAAGACAAGTTATCAAGGCTTCAATTCCACAAAACCATCTTGTATCTGCCAGAGGTATTTGCTTAACTAAATTAAGCATCAGGGTTCAGCCTTCAACATCTGAAAACCCTTCTTTGGCACTGAAGCCTCCCTGCAGGTCAGGTTGGAGGAGGCATCCCTCGTCCAATTTATCCACATGACCATGCTGTGTCTTCAAATTCAGGTGCGACGGAGATGCCGTTAACGCTCAAGAAATAAAACCGTCAGCAGAATATACCTGTCAGTGTTTTAACAAGAGATATTTTAATTTGTTTGGAACCAAAAGAGGTTTTAGGAAAGAGAAAGAAAAAGTTATGCAACAAGCTGCTAACTCACAGGTGTTAAAACATGCAGGTTTTAAAAAGAGAGCTAGAGGTTCAGTGGGGCATCATGAACACAGGAGTCAAGAGTTCAGTAACACACTGGTTAACATGCCAAACAGCTATAACAAAGTACTGGCGCCTAGCTTTATTTATTGGTAAATCACTTTAGTAACCTGAATTCACAAATAAGCAGTAAATAACAAAAACTACAGATAAACACGGGTTACACATGCAAATATTCCTGTCCACATCTCACATGTGCAGGTAACATTAAGAGCACGATTCTCAAGATTGACAAAACCAGATTTTAAACAAAACTGAGTCTAAAATGCAGGTATGAAAAAATTACATGTGAAGAATATAAAGATGCTTTTTTACAGTTCAGGACTCGAATGCTGCTTTTGGATGTACTGGAGATGTACGACAGCTACGGGATTCAAGTAAAAGCAGGAAGAGCTCAAGGAAATAATACTGGTAAGAGAAAAACAGGCATTTACTTTGCACTAAATATACACGGAGTAGCTGAATAGGAAAAATCTATCAAGATCTTAGGGGGCAAAAGAAGCACAAAGTTCTAAAGCTGACTAATCACTAATTCTCCTATTAGCTATATAACAGCAATGACATTAAAAGAAACTGCAATTCAACATTTAAAAATGGAACTTACATTGAAAGACTTTTCGAAAGTGAAATGCAACGACAGCCTTACACTGGAAATTAAATACCTGCTAGGCTCAGACTGAAACATGGAATGTTCTAGAGAAACTATAAATACAGTGTTACTTTTGATTTTTTATTGAGAATGGAAAGACAATTTCTAAAGCTCCAAGGTAGCAAATTCCACTTAAATGAAGGAGTTTTCTTCTCATAGATGAGCTTCCCACAAAGGTGCAAGATCTGTTTCTTTAATAGCTTGAAGTGTCAGAATGAAAGCTTGTTGCCATTCTCACACGAAGAACAGATTTCTGTCATTAACTTAACTGCATATGCTTTTTGCTGCAACATTTAACACATGAACAGACCTATAATGCCTACTGTACCTCACTAAAACAGAAAAAGAATACAGTATTTCCATCTACTACTGGTACTGCTTTTATAAAAGATTAACATTAGAAAACAAAACCACTGTTTTCCTTACATCCTTCCTTCCTTTTAAGCTTCTTTCTTTTGCCTGTGGTCTTCTGCCATTTTATCCAGAATTTTCTGTTAAAAGAAAGCAATCATATTTTGGATGTATTTAAAGAGCTTCTCACAGTCACACCATCAATGACAGAAACATAAACCCAATTCTGAAGTTGTAAAATCTGACTATTAACTGCAAAGGCTGTAACTAACAGCCTGGCACTTCTCTGTATGCTGAGGTGGAGCTCCTCTGAAGCACCACGTTGCTACCATGTCACTGAACACACAGCCTGCTACCAGGAAACACCAAGGGGCAGCCTCTCCTTCCCCACTGGCTGGCAAGGCCAGAGAATGACTTTCAACTGTGTCATGGAATCACATCAGTGACTATGCCACTTACCTGGTCAGAATCTATAACATCAGGGACAAAACATCTCTCCTCTCTAAAGAACAGTTATTTGGAAGTTGGAAGAATTTGTTACTGCTTCAATTACACTTTATAACGGCATCACTTCATCTCTTTCTTTACTCTTCCTGCTCTCACAGTGACCAAGACTCGAGCTGGAGAAGTGCCATTGCCAAACAAAAGCTGTATTTCCACCCCCAGTCCTTCCCTCCCCAGTTGTAGAACCACACCAGTGTTAGGAAATCATTCAAGCACAGCTCACTAGTAATTTGTGCCATGGATAAAGCAAATCAAATCAGGTGTAAGTGGTAAAGTTAATAACCTGGGATTATTTCCCCCACTTCCCCATTTACATCAAGTCTGTAAAGTTCCATAACCAGGTACCTCAATGGAAAATAAAAAGAAAACAAAACACGCTATGGGGTGATGGATGAGGTGGGGTTTCTTACTACAAGCCTCTGCAGGGGAACTGTTTTTCTGATCTGCTCCTTGACAATGTTGCTTGCTTTGTGCCATTTATTTGTGCCATCTGCCTTCCAAGGTCCTGTATTTTTGTAGGTTTCCTTATTATTGCAAGGGAGAAAGCAAATGATCTGAGTGGCATCTGCCAAATGATCTGGCATCTGAGGTGCCACTTTCTTTTCAGACCCCCAGGGTCTGCTTTCAGCTCAGTAATTGACTGCAATTAGGTCACTTTATGTGCACATGACATTAGTATGAGAGTTTTGTTTAGCATTTCCCTTTCTCAGAGGTGGTATTTAAAAGCAGCTCAGAGTACAAAGATAGAGCAGCAGCATTATCACTCATGCCATGCAATCATGTGATACCTAATCCAATTGGGAATTGTAAAACATGCTCACAAAATCAGAAGTTGCAAATATGAATTTTCTTTTTTAAAGATATAAAAACTTCAGCTTAAGCTCTGCAGACGGGTTAAAACTACTCTCAAAAGGACCAACTGGAAGGGATTTGAGTCATTTGTATTACTCTGCACCAATACTGCTTAGCCTGGCCTTCACTCCAATTGGAATGCCCTCTTCATTCCAGGTTTACAAACAGAAATGTTGGAGCCCATCATTAAAATGTGGATCCTGTGTATTCTAGTCACAAGATGAAGTTTTGAAGAGGTCTAGCTTGCGTTAGAAGTTACAGAATAGCCAATTTCCACTCCCTGAACAGCTTTTTTCTTCCTCAGTGCGGTCTCATTCAGATCTATTCCCCAGGAAAGAATCACGCCATTTAAAATGAACAAGTTTTTGCCTTACCTTCAACTTTTGATAATGAGGAAGGCTGCTGCAATGGGTCTTTTTTGCAACATCTTCATTTGTGTAGAACAGGGAACACAATTTGCAATAAAACCCTGTTTTGGGTACCACATAATTCACACCTAGAGAAGTAAACACCACAAAATAAACTAAGAGATCTACTCTACATCATTGCTTTTCATGTCATATGTTATTTCAGCTGAATCTTAAAACCATAATTCACTTTACATTAAAAGCTGCTTTATCTTTCAAAGTCCTTGGTTTAGTTTAGTCAAGCCGGGGCCTACTAACAACTAAATATGGGCAAGCTTGTCTTGGATTTTAAAATTTAAAGTAAATCTTTCAGCTTAAGGGTCTGTTTTATTAGTTCCTTCAAAAGAACTAACAACGTTCTGTGATCAGTTTTGAGTTCTAAGTATTTAGTATGAATCTGAACTATCACCACTATTGTGATTGGTGCCACTAATTGAATCTGTGTCACTAATATATACCTCTTCCAATTTAATTTCTACCTAAAGGAAAGTGTTATGGAGAACTGCATGGAAATAAGGGAAAAAAAGAAAGGAAATGCTAGGGTTAGAAAAGGAGTGAAGAAGGGGAGAAGAGTGGGAAGCCCTAAAATGAAAGGTTCAGAGGCAATGCATTGCCAGAAATAAAAGGCAGATGAAATGAGAAATGCTACTGCAATGCACAGAGACATATTTGAGAAGAAACGGAAACAGCCTTACCAACGGGGACGTTTGGCTGGTATGGCCCAATCCTGAACTCATCTGGAACAAGCGCTTTCTCTTGGACACTCTTTGTTTCCTGTTCATCCTGGGTGTCTGTGTTTTCATGGGTGTTTTTCTCGCTATCCTGTGCTGCTGTAGTGTCTGAAGCTTCAACGCTTTCAGCCTTCAAGTTATCTTCAGGTTTGGTTCCATTTTCTAGGGTTTCCTTTTCCTGCTCTGCCTCCTCAATCTTGTCTACCTTGATTTCTGCCAAACTGTCATCGTTTTTGGCAGCAGCTTTCACCACCAAGCCTGACTTGCGGAGTTTCTGATGATCTGAGTCTTCTTCATCACCAACCTCATCCAGAGTGACAAAACCTTCCATGCTCCGTGGAAAGCCTCCCACATAGCGCTGTCGAGAAAATGGTTTTCCTTATGTCAGCTTATTCTTAACATATTTCGCTCAAACAGTTTTCAATTTCAGAAGAGAAAGATCTTTGCCAAACTCCCTGGAAAACCACCCGAAGTTCTTCCTCCAAGACCTACCTCACTCACTGAAGATGTCACTCATGCAGCAGAAGCATCACAATGTTCCCACTGACCCAGAATCAAGAGTTCTGGTTCAGAACAGAATAAATTCATGGGGTCTTCCGCATCACGAAGGCTCGCGGGTTTATCATACTAACATCTGATCTCCAGAGTGGTAATTTCAGCATTACCCTTTTTACTCTGATCTTACTTCTCAGAAGTCCTGTATTTTAAGTGGAAGTCATTTGGGAATCACAAGTTTTGCTTCCAATCTGAGCCTATTCCACCAGGTTCTCAAATTCAGAAAAGGTAAAACCTTAGTGGAACAATTTGGTGCCCATCAATAACATGAAAATACATTTAAAAAAATAGAGCTCTTTTTCAACCAGTAGAAAACTTGGAGCTTCTGCATTAAAGAACAACAAACCAACCCAAAAGCATCAACCACCCAAACTGCGGTGGTCTCTTCAAACCCAGCTTCATTTTAAGACAGTGATTCTGTCTGAATCCTGATTTTTGGGACACATGCCTGCCAGAAACATCAGTATTCCACAGGCTTAACTAACAGCAGCCCTGAGTAGCACTGAAACAGCATTGAGCTTTGCATCTGTGCTCTAAGAATACAGGTCTTCAAGGCAGCAAGTTTGGGTTTTGATGGAGTTTATCGTAACGGACAGCCCGCAATAAGAAATAATCACTGCTGATTGTGCTGGCAGGACTCTGTGTAACCAGCATCCTGCTCAAAGGCTCCTCCAGGCTTACACCCATGCACTCTTCATTCAGCAAGAATATGGAACATGCATAACTTGCTTGCAAAACAACATTCCAAGTCAATAAATATACTAAAACTTTGTATGCTTCTGCACAGAACTGAGTATGAATCAAAAGAGCAGCTGGCAGGGCACAAGGACCCATGGAGAATGTAGGACTGGCTGGGAGAAAAAGGGAATTCACAGCAAGCAGATGACTGAAACCACCTTGAAAGTATTCCCTCCACACACCTTCCACTGGAAACGGGCCTTGTCTAACTGCAAATGAACTTGCCTCCCTTTCCAGATAAGGATAAAGTGTAGATGTACATAAAACTTTGTATGCACAAATGTTAACCTCAGGTCCCAAATGAACAACTTTCTGAATGTCATCCTTCTGCTCTGTGCTCTAAAAGTAACTGCTCCAAGAGAAACTGCAAAGGGAGCACAGTTCCTGGTTGCTCTGTGTTACTCAAAAAGGGGTGAAGGCAAGAAAGATGGGTAGAAGCCCACAGGTTAATAGCTTTACACAGAAACAGAGATTTATAACCAATTCCATTTCCAAGCTGCATCCAATGGGATGTTCCTTTTTCCTCACAGGAGCTTCAGCACCCATTTCTCTTCAGACAGTTTGCATGTGTTTTAAAGAGCCACAAAAAGAGACCTCAAATTGAACGTAGTGTGGTGTGCTACTTAAGCTAGACAGGGCTTTTCACACTTGGCTACCTCACTATACAATTACCTTCTTAAGCTTTTTCTTTGCTGCTGGACTGGTTGCAACGTTCCCCTCCGTTTTTAAGGTCACATCATCAGCTGTGTCCTTTTTCTCTTCAGTAGTCACATCAGCTAAATTGGCAACATCTGCATCATCTGCTGCTGAGCTCCCACTTTCCAGCAGTGCTGCTGCTTCCTCCTCATCCACTAGCAGCTCATCTTCAGACTCCAGGAGTAAACTAGGCTCATCTTGGTCTGTCTGTGCAGTGCTTTTAGTGCCTGATGGCTCAGCAGTGTCCTCTTGTTTCTCCTCTTTCACTTTATCTTCTACATTGCCACTTTCAGGTTTCTGAGTAGCATCTGGTTTAGACTTCTTATCACTTGGAGAATCTTTGCTGTCTGGAGAATACGTTCTCTTTCTGTAAAGAACACAGAATACTTCCTTGTAAACCTTAAGAGAGCCCAGAAATTATATTATCAAAAATGTCAGGTTCCTTTTTATCTAGGCAAGCCTGAAATATTGTGGTTTAGTTCAGAAAGTAAGAGGTAGAGGAAAAACTTGAAGGATCCCATTCTTCAAATATGCAACAGGCTGTTGCAAGGAGGAACTGTCCTTACAAGACAGGACAACTGCTCACGGGTTTAAATTGCAGGAAGGCAAAGCTAACCGAGGGCTGGAAAACATTTCCTGAGGAGCCTGAAAAGGCTGTGAGACCTCATCATTAGAGGAAGAGGACAGGCAGCAAAAGAGAAACACTTAATCTCAGGGCACAACAAAGGGCAGTCTGATCTCACAGCTTGCCTAACTTTTTTCATCCAATTCCTGTACTCTGGATTAGGTGTTTCCATATTTCTTTCAGCAACATCATGCTTCAGCAATGGGACATTACCTGGCTTTATCCTTCTTCAGCAGTTCAACTCCTTTGTTTGGAATCTAGAATGAAATAACAAAGTGTGTAAGGCACAGCAGAACATTACTGATACAGGTGTTGCAGCATTAATCCAGACCAGACAGCACACTAGCCAAGCACTTCCAACTCTGTTACTCCACAGGTACTCTCGCCATGCCCACCTACCAACCAATTAATAAACTGCTGTTATGTGAGACAGGACCTTACCTAACCAAGCCTCCCATGCTTTGCTGACAGCAATTATCAGCTATTCAGTACAAAACAAATAGGATATCCTGAAAAAACACATCCAAATCCTCTTTTGCTTGTGAACTGGTACAGCGCTGTGCAGCCAATGGCACAAATCAGTCAATCTATTCTCTTTCTCCTTAGTAGTGGAAAAGCTTTAGCAGTCTCACACCACTTACTTATGAGCTACTGAACAGAGAATTCCACTTCTATGGCAGTAGCATGGACAACAATTTACTGCATTGGGAAGTACTGGAATTTGCCCCAAAGTGTTCATTTTTGGTGCATGACCATGTGCAATCATAAGATTTCTTCACCTCCACAAAACAGAAAGCTTATGCTTCTGAGACAGTGTGACCGCTTATAGTTCTCTCGCTTTTCTCCCTAGTGTCTTAATCTGATAGTCTTGTAAGTACAACAATATTAGCCTGGTCTTATGTCAGGAAAAAGAAGCAGCTATCAGCCAACCCTATGTGAGCTGCACATGCAAAGATGCAGCTACAGATCTGAGTTTGCACAAAGCTTATTCTTAAAAATGAGATAAAACAATATGCCTATCTAGGTAGTTGGGGTCAGTGTCCACAGTAGGAAAGAAAACATTTTCTGGTGCTATAGAAAAAGGTTTTGGTTGGCATCCAACACAACACAGGAAACCCATTCTGTTGCAATACTTGGTAGTTTAGAAAGGAGTCCCTAATGACATTGTCTGTTTTTCCTGTACACAAAAGTACATGTACAATGAAATGGACAAACCAGCCAGCAGCTGTGAAAGGAAAAGCCAAGAGTTAAGTGTACAATATGTTGCTGCCCAGCTGGATTTTATTCACTGATCATTTTCAGAAGAGGGTAAGTGAAATACCAAGCATTACAGTGTTCTAAACAGAGACACTCTCATTCAAATCTACACCAATTTCTTCAAAACCTGAGTTCTAGTAGTTGGCTTTGTTTAATCTGAAAGGAAAAGTCTTCGATTTGCTCAGGGCTCCTAACATCCCACTCACACCACAAAACTGCACTTAAAGAGACAGAAAACACTAAAGCAAATCCTTCAGTTTTACCTGTGGCACTGAATTTCCAGCAAGTGACAGTTCACTTTATACCTTCAACTGCAACTAAAGAACTAAACCTACTACCTACCCTTAACACCAGTTTCTTGTATTTTTCAGACAGATCCACTTTCACACATCTGCCTTGGAACCAAAGCGCTTTGTTGGCACAATGCTCCACCATAGCTAAAGCATCTTCTCTGGTCTCCATCTCAATGAAAGCCTGGAAATATTAAAACACATCTAAAATTACTCCAAAATGCACAATATTACAACAGGCAAAGTTATTTAACTTTACACACAGCATGTCCAAAATCTGAAATGAAATTACGAGACTCAGGCACATCCTCTAGATCCATCATCCTCTCCAAACATTCACAAATTACCAAAGCGTTTGATTCCAAATGAAAGGCTCCAGGGAGACCTTAAAGCAGCTCCAGTGCCTAAAGGGGCTACAGGAAACCTGGAAAGGGGCTTTGGACAAGGGCCTGTAGGGACAGGACAAGGCAATGGTTTTAACCTGCCAGAGGGGAGATAGAGACGAGCTCTTAAGCACAAGTTCTTCCCTGTGAGAGTGCTGAGGAGCTGGCACAGGGTGCCCAGAGAAGCTGTGGCTGCCCCATCCCTGGCAGTGTTCAAGGCCAGGCTGGACACAGGGCCTTGGAGCAAGCTGCTCTAGTGGAAGGTGTCCCTGACCGTGGCAGGGGTTGGAGCTGGAGGAGCTTTGAAGTCCCTTCAACCCAAACCAGGCTGGGATTCTATGAAATAAAAAGTATCTGCACAATGAAGCTCATTTTTTTGGTGTTTAAGAATCTGGGAATTCCAGGGTAGCCAAGACACTCCCCCACCTTGTTATTTGTCAAGAGAAGGCTGGAGCAAGCAGCAGCTGCTCACCTACAAGCCCAGCTCTGGGAGTTGTTCCTCTTAGAAACAAGCCTACAGCACACTAAGTTTGCTGAAAAAGCTTTTAAAAAGTCATCTGGGCTAGAGTATTGCTGGCAGAGAGAAGAAAGTTGTTCCTGCACAGCAAAGGTACTTACAGGAATCACGTACATACACATCCAAAGCATTTTACTAGCCCCTGCAGGACCACTTTAAAGAATCAAAAATCAAGGGCAAATGAAAGACATGTAAGAGTAGAATCTGTTAATATTTCAAAGGTGATGGTTTTTCAGACTTAAACCCCAAGAGTCCTAAAAATCTGCATACCAACAAAAATTAAGCCAAATGGTAAATGTATTATCTTCACAGCCGAGGCCTGTGCTCTTTTTAAAGTGGCTCCCATTCCAGTAACATTTTGCAGTAAGCTGATAGCCAAACACCACCTACACAGACCTCTTAATAATTTCCATCTCCCTGCTAGAGAGCAGAGAGGCTCCACGTGTCCCAGTGAAAGGCACAGCGTTTCTTCACCAACACCTCAGTTTCCAGCCCTCAGGCCTGTCTGTCCCTATGGTTGTTACCTGGCTTTTCATTCTCATGAGGATGTAGTTCTTAATCTTCCCGTAGGGCTCAGCCAGTTTGAGGACTGCGTTGTCAGAGTAGCCCGAGTGAGGCAAGTTGCTGAGGTGAATCACACGCCCAAGCTCTGGTTTTGGTGGCTCAGTTTTCTGGTCAGGTTTCCCCTCAGGTTTCTAAAACCAAAGAGGGAATGAAGTTTTTTAAGGCCATACTACATAAAATATAAATGGGCAGTTGTCCCATATTAAGCTGATACAGCTGAGAAGTACATACATGGAGACTAAATTAAACACAAGTGCTTCAGAACACTGCCTGCCCCAGATTAAAATAAGGCACTGCTAAACAAAAAATGGCTTACCTTTATTCTCTTGTATTTCTGGGACAGGTGGACCCTCACTGGTTTACCAAATACCAGTGCAGGTGTTGTTGAGTAGTATTCCACTGCAGCCTGGGCATCTTCAGTTGTTGACATCTCAATAAACGCCTGCAATTATAGAAAAGACCAAACTAAGTGCTACACCTTCAAGAAAGGAGTTCCAAATGTCAAGCTCTTCCTTGCTTTCCTGTAAAAACAGATGCATCAAAAGTGGAAATTGCCTTTTGGTTACATCATTAACCAACCTGCAGAGCCTGGCATGAACTTCACATACTTTCTTTAGGTGCACAAACAGAACTATTTGGTTTGTTTACATCCCACCTAGATATGGATTCAGAACATTCAATTGCTTCCTGTTTTTTCTCTTCTATGGCAATACTGTCTTTTTCCACACTTCAAAACCCAAACTAAGACCAAGCAGCTTTTCAGAGAGTATGAGAACAAGGTAAGAATTTGCAAGCACAGGGTGTTTTTGAGAAAGCCATGAGCAACCAACGAGAAGGATTTTGTAACAATATGTGTTTGTAAAACACAACATTTCTGGGATGAAATAGACCAGTCACTCTCACACATGTGACCTTGGTGACATGTAGCTACCTTGCTTGGTAGCTAAGCCCTTCTAAAAACTTAAGCTCAGCCAGTAAGCACACCAAGGACACTGAGCAGCGCCAGCAGCAGTACTGAAGGGCCTCATCTTACCTCATTGATTTTGTTTAGAATCAGGTGATTTGTAATTATTCCAAATGGCTCCACAAGCTGAAGCAGCTGGTATCTCAAGTTCTTTCCCCTCTGGAAATCCATGATGTGAACAACTCTGCTTGTTTCCTGTTGAAGACAAAGCATGCATCACAGGATGCAAAGAAAACATGTATCAGCAAACTCTAAATAGTTTGTCAAGGCTCTGCTCTACTTTAGTTGTATTTTTTTTAGTAAGCAACCAAAATGAGATTCATACAATAAAACACTGAAGCTCCAGGGATTCTGCAGAGGAGGATGCCTGCAGTGCGAAAACTGCCTGTGTGTTCACGTCCCACAGCTTCCTCGTAACAGAATGTTTAAAGAGGGTCTGTACAGTTCAGAAACTAATTCTGTAGAGTACCTGGCACAGTTAAACGCCAATCTTATTCCAGAGCTTCAGTATATCCACACAAATAAATCCTAAACCCTTGTTTTTGAAGACTTTATGAAAGCAAAGTATAGAACGTAAATTGTAGTTTCCAAAACCCCCTAAACATCAAGCTTTTAATACTAACCACTCTGCCCTTCTGCATGTGTCTCGGTCCTTGCATATTTCCGTTTCCAGCTCCTAAGAAATGAAAGAATGAGCAAGGTTAGTTCAACCTGTAAGACTGGTGTTACCATGTCTTGTGTTCACAAGTTCTTAAGAGCCAGAATCACAGAACAGAGTCACAAAATCATGTTAAGTCACTTGGAATACTAAACCAGAATGACATCAGATTTTAAAACCCAATTACTTCCTTACAGTCTAAAAAGGATGTTTCAACAATCATGTAACTTGAGGTCTCCCTTCCTGATCATTCTGTTCAGTTTAACTTCACTGAAAAAGCCTGTTGTGGTTTTAGCCCACCCAGTAACTCAGAACCATGCAGCCGCTCGCCCACTCCTTCCCTTCTTCCTCATTCAGAAGAGGGTAACTCCCATGGGCTGAGATAATAGCAGCCCAGTAACTAAGGTATAACACAAACCACTGCTGCTGCCACTAATAATAAGTGAAGTAACATGAGGAGAGAATACAACTGCTCACCACTGACCAATGCTCAGTCCTGCCCAAGCAGTGATCTGAGCCTTCTGGGCAACTCCCCTCAGTTTCTATACTGGGCATGATGCGCTGTGGTATGAAACACCCCTTTGGCTAGTCTGGGTCAGGTATCTTATCTCTGGTCCCTCCTGGCTTCTTGTGCCTCTTCTCACTGGCAGACTGAAAAGTCCTTGATCGGGGTAAGCATTACTTAACAACAAGTGAAAACATTGGTGTTATCAGCTCTGTTCTCAGGGTAAAGCTGAAAACACAGCTGCACCAGCTATTAAAAAGGAGAAAAATTACTGCTACTGCTGAATCCAGGACAAAGCTGCATTTACTGATGTGCAGAAATAGCTGAGAATAAGTAAAGCCTGCTGGAAAAAAAACACCTCTTCTGTTTTAGAGTGAGATCTGCCACTGCAAAAGGTCCCAATCATGTGGGATCTCTTCAATCCAGACATACTTTTTACATTGGGGCTCTAGGTGTAAAAAGAGGCTGCTAGGCTTAGTTCTAACCCAACACCAATTCTATCAGAATGCCTAAGAAAGCCTCTTCAGTAGTTGGGCTCAAAGTCAAGTCTGAGATGTTTTGGGAAGTTAACAGTATTATTTTAATGAAATTTGGTATGAATGCATCTATCATCTAAAAATCCCCTTAAAGGATCTGCAATAGCTGTACTGGCAGGATACCTACATCAACTGATTAGCTCTGGTCTTTTAAAAACTATTACAAAGGTAATAAGTAACAACTTCAGGCAAACCATCTGGTTTTTAGCCTGCCTTCGTGTCAAGAGGAGACTTCCACCATCCATCTGTCCGTTCCCCACTTGCTGTTCAAAGCTATTTGTCAAATTAATTTGAAACTAAGTGGGGAGAACACTCAGGACATTAAATTTATGCAAGTTCCACAAAAGAAAACCCCAACATATAGCTAATTTGCAAGTCAGACACAAAAACCTTCCAGACACAAAAAAATACAAGTGCAACCCATGTGTGGATCAATGAAACATAGATATGAACCCAGCCAAAATGATGCCGCTGGTAGTTAACAGATGGTAGAAAGGAAGGAGCGTGGGACCTGTACTAGTCTTTGGCCAGGGAGGGTCTGAAGCATCTCAAGTTCCACCGCTCAGCCATTTTATCAATGGTTTAGAACAAAAAAAAACATCAACAACTTATGTCTTGTAGAAGTAGGTGCCAGTTGCTGTTACCTCGTGGCCCAACAGGAGGTCCTCCAAGGTGAAAGGGAGGTGGTGGTGGTCCCAGAATTCCTGGTGCAGGGTTTGTGGACTGCTGCAACATAAAAGGATCACCCCTAGAAAGAGGGGAAAACACATTTAATTTTAAAGCAAGAAACTGAAGCCTCCATTCTCAAACCCCCCTGATTTTTGCAGAGCATTTAAGGAGAAGCCAGCTTTAGCTGCTTTTACTGGTGCTCTCTGGCTAGTAGAAAACAAAGGGAAGTATCAGTTTGAAGAGGAGGAGGCATGTTTTTTTTTCACATAAAACATGAAGAATGTCTTTAAAACTCATTACTACTTACATCCCATGTCCTGAGTCACTGTCAGGATTCCATTCTGGGTATCTGAAAAGAAAAACAACAGAAATTAAGAAAATTCTCCCCTACCTATGTAGTAACTTTCCTACAAGTAGTGATCCCTTTCCACATTAACACAGATTATGTACACAGTAACTCTGCCCACTACAGAACCACCACAAGAGACTTCTCTGCTGAAAGAAGTGCTGCTCTTGAAGAGAAGCTTCCTCCACTGTAGGCAACCTGTCTGCCAATTTATAACACAAATTGTATGGAATGTTACGCAACAGAAATTGAGAAGCTGTTGTGACTACTAAAAAGGTCCTTTTTTTTCAGCTGCTCAGATCCAATGTTCCATGTAGATCAGCAGGATTCAAAAGTTATGAACAGAAATCCCTTTTGTCTTGAAGATGCTCTTTTAATATGTTTTATTCCCCAAGAGGCACACACCATGTTTTCTAAGCCTGCTTTGTGCAACATAATTCACTATCAGAGTGCTGGAGCAGCTCTGCTACAGAAGCAGGCTGAGAGGGCTGGGCTTGTTCAGCCTGGAGAAAAGAAGGCTCCAAGGCAGACCTTAGAGCAGCTCCAGTGCCTAAAGGGGCTACAGGAAACCTGGAGAGGGGCTTTGGACAAGGGCCTGTAGGGA
>JASSUY010017880.1:0-11326 GCA_032466535.1 Forpus xanthops
AGCCACAGCTTCTCTGGGCACCCTGTGCCAGCGCCTCAGCACCCTCACAGGGAAGAACTTCTTCCTTATATTTAACCCAGATCTCCCCTGTTTCAGTTTGAACCCATCAGCCCATGTTCTATCCCTACAGTCCCTGATGCAGAGTCCCTCTCCACCATCCCTGTAGCTCCCTTCAGACACTGGAGCTGCTCTGAGGCCTCCACACACTCCTCTTCTCCAAGCTGAACAGCCCCAACCTCCTCAGCCTGTCTCTATACAGGAGGTGCTCGAGCCCCTGAGCATCGTGTCCTCCTCTGGATTTGCTCCAAGAGCTCCATGATTATGCCAAGAAGATGCCAAGGAGCATCTTTCAGCCTGGAGAGGTGATTCTGGCTGGGAGAGGAGAGGGGCTGACAAAGCCTAAATTCCTCCTGCCCAGAACAAGACACCAGGGACAACCTAGTGTCCCAACAGCCAGCACAGGGAAGTGGCCTCTCTGCTCCTGTCCCCTGTGTACAGCAGCCTCAGGTGAGGATGGATACTGGCAACCAGAACTGGATCCACTCCCAGGCCAGCTGCTCTCACTTCCTTGGTGCATCACCAGAGCTGAGCGATTCCAGCAGCTCTGAAGTTAATAATAACCCTGGAGGTGATCACATCAGCGTTGCTCATCCCTAAATCCTTCTCTGTGAAGCAGCTGTTTGCTTTGGGGGTTTTCAAACCTCTATTTGAAGCCCAACATAAAGCTACTTGGGGGATGCTGAGAAGGATCTGCCCTCCATGGTATAGGGTCATCACCTCACATCATCAGCAGAGAGGTCCCCAAAGGAGGTGACTCAGAAAATGCCTTTCAGAAGTCTTTGGACTCGATGATCTTAAAGGTCTCTTCCAACCTGGTTGATTCTATGTTACTGAAAATCCAGGGGTTCTCATTCCTCCCCATGCCATGCAGCAGCGCCAGAGCAGCCCTTCCTTTGGCTCTCGGAAGGTTTCATCATGACCTTGATGGAGCTTTTTGGGGTTTTTATACACCAACCATTAAAGAACAATGAAAGAGCAATAACAGGAGATTGTTTACCACATGTCACCACCTCCTTTGTCTACATCTTCTCCTGCAAAACCTTCTGGCTGTGGCATTTTGCTCAGGTGTCACCTCTGCTGCCCTGCCCACAGGGACACAGTTCTCTCTGGTTGCTTGGGTGCAAGGAGTGAGGAGCAGCAGAGGGAGAAGAGCCAAGGCTCCTCTCCAAGGCTTGGGATGCTCTGGAGGGATGTTTCCTGTGGGTTGTTCTTGACTTTGATTCATGGTGCTAAAGATGCTCCTGTGGGAAGTATCAGGTTGCCAGCTCTGCTGAGTCACAGCTCTGCTTTCGACAGCAATCCCTCCCCATAGGCACCTTCCCCACCCAGCTGGAGCCTTCTGTCCAAAACCCCTTCCAACTAGTACCTCTTCTCCTCAAGACATCATAAACACGATCTCTTGGTGATGTTTGGGCTGAAGGACAAAGGCATCGGCCAGGGAAAAACCCTTGGAGGAGGTTTGGAGGCATCACCATGGATAGGGAGAGGCAGGAAAGTTCTCCAGCCCCGGTCCTCTATTCACACCTTGAGGGCTGAAGGTGAAACGGTCCAAGATCCCCACACCTCTGGATGCTGATGGCTGCTCCAAGGGTAACTCCATGAGCCACACTCATGTGGAACATCAGTGAACATTGCTCATCCCACACCCACTGTGCAACCACTTGGTAACCAATCCGTACCAATCCAAATGAGGCAGCACTAATCCCCCCTAAAGAGCTGGCATTGCTGGGCTGAGTCCTGGCAACAACCAATGCAAGTCCAACACCCTCTCTTTCCCCTTGCACATCGCCCCTTCCTCCAAAGCTGCCTCTTGGGATGGAGCTCCCAACAGCATCCACAGAACCACATTGTTGCCCTTCTGAACCGTCCTCCTCCTCACAATGCCACCAAGGACAGTGCCCAAGGCCACAGCATCAGATCCCCCCCTGTGCCACCTTGCACTATCTCGGGTTGCTCTGCTGGGACAGGTTTTACATCACCTTCATTCACCCAACTCCTCCTTTGGGTGAACCTCAGGGTCCATCCACGGTGGGGTTTAGTTTCTGAGTCCTCTAAAATGCATTTCAAGCCATCAAATCACTGCGGTTTATAGAAGAAAATGGGATTCATTTTCCTCCCTGGGTTTTTGCTAGGGTTTCAGTCTGCCAAGCCAAAGCCCTCGATGCTTTACAGCCCTCACTAATGCACCGGTGCTTCCCCAAGCAAACTGCTTCTGACACAGAAGGGAAGGTGGAAGGTCCCCACAGCAAGTTATTTATAGTCCTGCTGCTCGCCGGCCTCTGCTGCTCCCCTGAGCATCCCTTCTGCAGGCAGCAGGCAGGAGCTGTTAAACACTGCAATTAGCTCTGTTGTCACTCCTTGCTCTGGAACCATCATCGCATCTCCCTCAGGAAGAGCTCTCCATAAAGCTCATCTGCAGAGGCCAGGTTCATCGTGGGTGAGCTGCGGGATGCTGCACGCTCATCATCCTGCCCCAGCACATTGACAACCCTGTTCCTCAAGGGACATGAGAAACATCCATGTGTGGAGCATCCATCACCCCTTGGGAGAGGAGGAACAAAGGTGGAGCTGTCATTTAGGGTCTCAGGGGACTACAGGGCATTGGGTCTCGTGCTCTCCTTGCAGAGGTCTTACATTGGGTTCTCTTTGTCTCTGAGGAGGTCACCTTTGCCTGGTCCCTGGCCAGAGGGGGGGAGAATCCCCTCCCTGAGCTCTGTGGTGCACCAAGCACATGGGGGGTTCTGGGCTCAAGCACACACTGAAGCAGGGTCATGGGGAGCTTCTCCTCACCCAACACCCCAAGTCCTTCTCCTCAGGCTGCTCCATCCCATCTCCTGCAGCCTGGGTTTGCGCTGGGGTTAAGTTTGTCTTAACCCACCGCTGTGCTGAAAGGGATTTCTTAATCCTGACAAACAGTCCCCATTTGTGTCTTTGAGCAGACAGAAGGAGGGAAAAGGGGTCCCTGTAAAACTTCATGAGCGTTTTACCTACTGGATATCTCCCTCTCATCACCAAGACAAGGGCCACGCTGTGTTGGTAAGAGCACATATGTTTAATAAGGCATCATAGGCCATTAACATACAACAGAAAGGGGATAAATAGGATTGCTGGGCTGCAGCAGAGCCACCTCTGTCCATCACTGCTTCCCCCTCTCCTGATGCAGCTCAGTCGGCTGACAGCATTAATGCTGTTTAATGATTGTCTCTATGCTCTCTGACTGCTGTGGGACGGGCAATGGGGTAAAGGGCTCTGAAGTGCTCCTCAGTTGTACTGTCCCTCTCCTCATTGCAGAACGCCCTGTAGAGCCCTTCAGACCCGTTTACCTCTTTGCATTGCTTCGCAGAACTATCATCTCATGCTTTTGAGGGTGTCAAACCCATTTCCGGAGTTGAACGAGTGACAGGGTGTGATGGAGAGGGCACACGGAGGGAGCTGACCTCCCACTGCCCCACACTGAGCTTCTTACCCAGCTGCAGAGCTGCCTGCAGCATCCTGAATTACCAAGTCAAGTGGAAGCCAAGGGAGTGATGCTATTAGAGAGCAAGCGGCTGACGGGCTGCTCGTGCTCCCTCTGTGCTCCGATGTGTGCTTCTATGGGATATATTTCATTGCCAGCTGAGCTCTTGCTACTACACCAAGCAAATCAAAAGCTATCCATTTTCCTGCATGTGGGACGGGAGGGACAATCCGATACAATTACTCATATCAGAGCTGACAATTAATAATGGAGACATGACAAATTACACACTCACCTTGAGAATATTGAATTAAAGCTCAGTGATGCAGCTCCTGGGCACTCTCAGTGTGGAGGTGTGAGGTCGTGGTTTCGATGTCTGATGGCAGAGATAAGCTCTAAGGTCCTCCTGTGGGAATGGTGAGAGCACGATGGAGGGATGGGGATCTTTGGGGATATGGCTGTCACCTGGGGACTTTGCTATGGGGATACCCCCTTGAGCACTTCCTTCTCCATCCTTGCAGGATGGGGGATGGCATGGAGGAGGCTGAGTCTGGCCCCCAGGAGGTTGTGATGATGATGATGGTGATGATGTTGTGTTGACGTGTAAAGGCTACCCTTAACATGGGGCAGCAGAAATGCCATCAAAGCAGTTCACTCAAGGATGTGCAGCTCCTCTGCCCCCATACCATACAGACCCCTACATCTCTTCTTAGCAGTTGACAAGATCCTCAAGATACATCACATCTGCATGTACAGGTCAGCAGCCCCAGCACCAGCTAAACCTTACACATCACCCCTTTGCAGGGGGGAAAACCTTGTGATGCTCCCTTCCAAGCCATGTCACCCCATGAGTTACCTCTGGAGCCCAGACTTGCTGCAGGACTACCATGGGGCTCGCTGCCATAGCCACAGACAAGAGCAGAACCAGAGAGAAGAGCCCAATCAGACCATGATGCATGGGGTTTGCTGGTACCCAACCCTGCAAGTCTTAAGTTGTGCTGGTACAGCTCCCAGATCACATCTCCATGGCTCAGGATGAAGACCCCATGAAAGCCAGGGGGATGAAGAGCTCATCCCTTTCCCCTCTCCTGAAGCACAGCCACTTGTAAGCTGTCTGCAGACAGTTGATGTATTAATACCCAGCTTCAGGAGTCCAAGGCTGCAGAAGGGCTTGGAGCTACAGCCCCATTTTCCAAGGTGTCTTCACCCACATTAGACCCTGGGATGGACCATTCGCAGCTGATAGCAAGAGGATTCACTTCTATTTGGGGTTGTGAGGACCCTTTTGAAGCAGCATGGGAGTCCCTGATGTGCAGACACAGGATGGATGTCTCTGATTAGCCCGTGACCTCAGTAGCACAGGTTGGGATGGTAGCTGGCAGCACATGGGATCCAAATGATCCCATGTCACATCCATAAATTCATTTGTTCTCCTTTTCTCTCTGTACCTCGGTGAGAAGTGGAAAGAGTCCATGGCGTCCCTTTGGACCATCTGTGTGAAGATCCTGTTGGACCCCATCATGATGAGGATGAGCTCCTCCCCACGTACCAGAGATGGGGCAGTGACTTTTGGGGACCACATCCCTTTGGCACAGCTCACCACTTCTCCTACATCTGAGTGGGATAAACCCTCCCAGATCAGTGCTCCCTTGAGCTTTCTGGGGATGGAGAGGACTCTGACTCCTTGGGAGGGTCAGCCCATGCAGGTAGAGGAGCACCGCGGGTAAAAACACTGATGCAAGCAGAGCCAGCGTGCCCTCAGGAGGAAGGCTGTGCCCTCGGACTATTTTTGGCTTGTTTCTCTTCACTATAGAGCCACTGATCTATGATATTGTCACTGCTGTGACTAAGGGCTCTGCAGTTGGAATTGCATTGAGCTACAGCTGGAGAAGAGAGGGTTGCGTGAGGCTCTCGAGGGAGCAGTAATGGGAGAGAGCCCTCCACCTCCTGTTTACACTTTAATGCCCATCCAGGTTATTCATTATTTATTGCTAATGTATTTATAGAGCATTAGTAGCTTTGCAGGCATTTGGGGAATGGTTCCTCTCTCCTTTGGATAGTGTGGTATAAATAGAGAGGTTAAACACAACGCATGCCCTGATGACCCTCTGCCTCTGTACCCGAGCCCTGATGAGCTTAAGGGACCATCAGTCCCCTCCTGGGCCTTGTAGCTTTGCCATGGGGGATTATTTGTCCTGTTGGCTGGTATAGCATTGGCTTTGTTTGTCTGTTGGGATCTGGATACATAACAAAGCCAAACCTGGCTGTGGGCACCTCAAGTCTCGTGCCTCAACACTCATTAATCTGCACCCTTGTGTGGCCATCGCAATCCACATCAGCAGGGTTTCATCTACAGGGGGTGAAAACCCACCCTTATGATGCCATGTCCCATGCTCAGGGGATCTCAGTTCAACGTCTTCACTTTCCCCCTGCTTCTCCCTCTGTAGCTCATCAGGAGCCATCCCCACAGCCCAATTCCTACCGCAATGACCACTACCAGCCCCAGCAGAGCTGCATTTGTGAGCCCATAATGTTTAAATGCAAAATCTTTGATACTATCTTAAAATATGCAGCAATTAGCTCAGCGGGTCCAATTCCACCCGGCTCTCCGGATGCTGATGCGTCAATTAGCAGGGATGGGACTTTGTGGGATGGATGAAGGCTGTGCTACCACAGTGATCCTCATCATCCTCTAACCAGAGAGAGGCTTTGGACAAGGGATGGAAAGGACAGGGCAAGGGGAATGGCTTTAACTGCCAGAGGGGAGACTGAGATGAGCTCTTAGGCAGAAGCTGTTCTGTGTGAGGGTGCTGAGGCACTGGCACAGGGTGCCCAGAGAAGCTGTGGCTGCCCCATCCCTGCAGTGCTCAAGGCCAGGTTGGACACAGGGCCTGGAGCTGCTCCAGTGGAAGGTGTCTCTGCCCATAGCAGGGGTTGGAAATGGAGGAGCTTTAAGGTCCTTTCAACCCAAACCATTCCATGAAATCTGTGTGCTACCACCTGGGACACATGGACATGGGAGCTGTGGAGCAAGAACAGGAAGTGACATCAAGCACACAGCGGGTGATGGGTCCCCACCAGTGACCCATGATCCTCAGAATGAGCTTGTACTGACAGCAATACCCACAACCAGCCACAACCCACAGGGACATGGGATCCACTCCTTGTTTTGCCTGGTCATGGAGAACCAGCTTGGCCATGGGACCAAGGAATCCTAGCCTGACCTCCAGCCCCTGCACTCATCCTGTCTTTGAGCATCCCTGGAGCAAAGCACTAAAGCCATGACTTATTCTCCCATTGTGCTGCATCGTGGGGACTCTCCCACGTCGGGTTAAAAGCAGATCTTTCCAAGCCTTTTGCCATCCCAAGAAGATGGAATCAAAGGAGGAAGAGAAATCCCCTGGGATGAAGAAAACCTGAAGCACGACCACCACTTCAGTGCCAAACCCTTTGCAGATAGAGGTGGGAGGATTTTTCTAAGTGTGAGAAGTGTCATTTCCAACAGATTTATGTGGAAAATGTCAAAAGCAGATATTCCTCATTTCCCAGCATTTTCCCAAAGATGGTCCTGCAGAGAAAGGAGGAATTCCAGTGTCACAGGCGTGAGTTTCGAAGGGATGCTGAGCAAAGGTTGATAGCTGGGTTCAAACCCTGCGATTTACTGATCAGAGGATCTCTCAGCAGTGGAAGGGATGCTCTCCCACTGCCCCATAGTTTGTGGTTGGGGCAGAGAATCAACGCTTGAAAGGGACCATCAGGAACAGCAAAGAAAACCCAAAGGGAGTCAGGAGAAGCAGAAACGCCCCATCCAAGAGGGCAGAGGAGGGAAAGGCACCACATGCGATGGTTCCATTCTGCTCCTTCCTCCTCTGTCCTGACACATCCCACGACACCATCACAACCCTTTCCCACCGTCGATGCCCAGGGTGGCACAAGGCTGTGATATGGCTCTATGATTCTATGGTTCTATGATTCCAAGAGCATCCCCTTGCAAAAGCAGTTCAGCCTTCGCAGAGCAGGACTTGATGCTGTGCCCAAGAGAAGCTCAAAGTTGGGGAGATGATTTAGTTTCCCTTTTTAAACAACTTATGATGTCTTCAGCTCTTCCCTTCTCACCATTCCTGTGTGATAGGGGAGACCAAGGGTTTAGTGATGCTAATTGCCAGTTCAGGGCTGGAGAGCATCAAAGTGTTTCTGCACTGTCCGTGCTCTCCTGCTCCTGTCCTGGGATGGAATCACTGATTCAAACACTGGCACAGTGGGAAGCTTTACACCCAGACCTCATTTTCATCGTGCCTGCAAGGAAAACCCAAGCGAAAACATATGGATGATTACAGATCCTGTGACCCCTGCGAGATGTGAGGAGGAGGAGGAGAGCTTCAGCCTCACTTTGCAGCAGTGGGGAATGAGGAGGGGTGGAGGGGGAAGGAATGAGGCCATCACCAAGAGAAGGAGCCAGAAAAAGCATTTAATGTGTTTTTGGTTCAGCCTTTACTAAACAGCCATCTGCAATCAGCCAACAAGAGCAGCACCGGCAGCAAGGAATCCAGGGTAGGATGCAGTGGGAAAGGAGCTGGGAAGCCCAAAGCTCTGAATCACAGAATCATCATAGGATCACAGAATGGTTTGGGTTGAAGGGACCTTAAAGCTCCTCCAGTTCCAACCCCTGCCATGGGCAGGGACACCTTCCACTGGAGCAGCTCCAAGCCCTGTGTCCAACCTGGCCTTGAGCACTGCAGGGATGGGGCAGCCACAGCTTCTCTGGGCACACTGTGCCAGCACTCAGCACCCTCCCAGGGAACAGCTTCTGCCCAAGAGCTCATCTCAGCCTCCCCTCTGGCAGTTAAAGCCATTCCCCTTGTCCTGTCCCTGCAGGCCTTTTCCCGAATAACAGAGGCCATCATTGAAGAGGGGGAAGACGAAGCAGTGCCATAGAGCATATGGCTGTACATCGGTTAATGAAGGTACAGTGTAAGTAATCAGTTCTCTTTGGAAACCTCCAGAAGGCAGCAAGGTGATGAGTAACGTGTGCATTGAATTGTAGGAAAAAATCACATCAGCCCAACCTAATCTCATCCTGTGACACGGCGATGGGCATCGGGGCAATGGAGGTCTTAATGCAAGAAGCCTTTGATGCTCCTTCAAATGCAGAATTATGGTCTAGGAGGACCCCAAACTCACCCAAGTGTAACAAGGGGTCAAAGGGGAGCCCGTGTTTGAGGAGTCCCAGGGTTCAGTGTGACCATTAACAGGTAGGAATGAAGAGCATCAACCTGGTGGTCAATGCCTAGACATCAAGACTGAGAGGGCAGACTGGTTAAGGGGTGGAAAACTGACCCAGGGCCATCAGGAAGGACATGGGGATGTTGGTAGAGAAGAGAGGAACACGCAGGACCAATAGAGGAGACCACAAATCCAAAAGGGACCCATTTTGGGGGGACAAAGACAGAGATGTCCTTCTGCTCCTTGGGGTCTCTGGAGACTCAGTTTGGGCCTCTGCACTTCAGGAAAGATATAACCCAACTGGAGGAAGGTCAGAAAACAGCAGTTTAGAAGAGAAAGAGGGGGAAATATCGTCCTCCACTCTTGCATCTGAAAGGAGCAGAGGTCCTGAGCTGGCTCTGGGCTGGACCAGGCTGAAACAAGGAGCAGAGCTGCTACAAGGTGCAGGGGAGGAGCAGCTGCTGATGCTGGCACAGCTCCCCAGGGCCTCACGACTCTGATGATTGCTCCATCTCCCATGCTGGGAACTCATCACCCCACACAGCTCAGCCATCCCCGGGGAGGATGCAGCAGGGAGGGAAAGCACCGTGGTCCCACCAGCCATGAGTCCCCATGTCCCCAAAGCCACCCTGCTGCAGCACGACACAAGAGCACATATCTCCTCCAAGCCTTGGAGCATCTCCACCCTTCAAAGTCAAAGCTGCAGAGCGCCTCGTGCTCTCCCATCACCTCTAATGTCATTTGCTGACCATGGTTTATGGCTTTTGGAGAGGGAATGATGAGCCCTGCTTCATCCTTGGCGTTTATGACAGAGGCTCCTTCTGAGGAGAAGGACTACAGTGATGTCTGCATCCCAGCAGATGGGAGCTTGCCAGGACATCCATGCAGAGCATTGGACCCACTGATCACTTCTTGATTCATTAAATACAAGCAATTAAATGTGATCAGTGGGCCCCAAAGTGCTGTTTGAGGGAAAGGAGGATCCATATAGGAGCACTCAACCTACATCCGGCTCTCCCCTCTCCTTCAATGTGAGAGGGGACACTGCCCGATGCTCAGATATTTGATGGCACACCATTATGTGACATCTTCCCAAGCCAATTCTTCTCTCCCTTCCTCTTCCATGAGCTTCCTTGAGTCCTCTGGCTGCTGATTGTCACTTGAAATATGGGGTCTCCCAGTTTTGGAGTGGTTGAGGGCAGCTCAAAACACTCAAGCATCCAGAATCCTATGGAATCCTACGGGAAACAGGGCAAGGAGGGGGAAAATGAAGATCCAAGAGAAAATATGCACAGAGTGGAGCTTATTTAATGTGAGCCACAGTTCAGGTCTGGTATTTAGAGGTATTCAGGCACTTAAAAGGGATCCAGAACCCAAATCCGACTGCTGACCACGCTCCAAACACAGCATCACTCCAGCGTCCAAAAATCACATGCCCATCCCAACACCTTCCCTCATGGATTTGGGACTGTCATCCCCACGAACAGCCCTCTGGAATGGCAGGGAGACCAAAACGGGCTTTGCAGCAGAGGTAATGCCTTTAGTCAGCCTGGCAGATACAATGAGGAGAAAGCAAAGCCGGGAGCGCTGCTTTGCCAAGCTGGGCTAATAAAAGCAATGACCTCCCCATCCCTCAGCATCGACTTTCCTGGGAGTGTTGGCATCCCGGTGGCTGGACCTCATGGCTCCCCACAAAGCTGGGAAGGGGATGGACAACCACAAGGGATGATGTGGTCGACTCTCAGAAGGCAAAAGCAGCGGTAACTTGGAGGCAGGGGATGGTCCTGACTGTGTCTGTCTCCAGGCTGCAACGCACAGGGATGCTGTGGGATGTCCAGCTTGTGGGGACCAGGGTTGGAGGGGGGCTGAAAGAGCCCCCTAATCCTCCCTGGGCTGGAAAGGGACGGGGACAGACCCTATCCCTCCTCAGCGCTAGGATGGGGGGGGGATCGCAGCAGCCCCCAACTGCCCCCAGGCTGGGAAAGGACCGGGACAGCCTCCAAATCCTCTCGGGCTTGAAAAGGGATGGGAATGACCTCAAAAAGCTCTCCGGGGCTGGAAGGGGACGGGGACAATCCCCCCCTCCCCAAATCCTCCCGGGGGATGGAGAGTGACGGGGACAGCCCCCAACCCCCCCCCGGGCGTGATGGGGATGGGGTCACCCTCAAATCCTCCCCGTGTTGGAAAAGGGACAGAGGGACAGCGGCGCGTGCTCCCCCTCCCATAGCCCCCACAGCAGCGGGGCACGGTGGGGCCCGGCTCTTGCTAGAGGATCCGAACCGAACCGATCCGTGCCAAACCGAGCGGTGCCGAACCGAAGCGAGCTAAACGGAGCCGTGCCGAGTAAAGACCAGCCGCGCCGAACCGATCCGTGCCCCCCCGACGGCAGCAGCCCGCGGCTCTCCTCTGCCCAGCCCGCGGCACAACCCAACCTCTTCTTCCTCCTCCTCCTCCTCCTCCTCCTCCTCCTCCTCCTCCTCCTCTTCCTCCTCCTCCTCCCCCCCCCACCCCGATTTGGGCAGCGTCGCGTCCGGTGGTGCCGGCAGAGCCGCCGGGTGCGTGCGCGGCGCCGGAGGCAGCTCAGCC